>JXSR01S032630.1:1922-16035 GCA_000969725.1 Ophiothrix spiculata | reverse complement strand
CATACTAGACCGTTTTTCATGACTAATTATAATTCGTCGTTCAATACTTGTATGACGAATTCAACGACAAATTATAGTTTGTCATACTAGACCATTTTCATGACAACTTATTATTTGTCAAATGATGAAACAAAATTTTCAGTGTAGTAAATGTGCAATATTTTTATGATCATGCTAGCATTTCTTACTATGCTAAATCACCCTTATGGTTTATATTCTTGTACTGACTACTGTCATGGTATATTGCAACAATTTTGGTTTGATATCCCATCTTTTAGATGTGCAATGTTATTATGATCATTCTAAACATATTGTTATGTTAAATCACACTTATGGTTTCTATTCTTGTACTGACTCCAGTCATGGTATATTGCAACCATTTTGGTTTGATAACCCATCTAATAGAGGTGCAATTTTATTATAACCACTCATAACATATTGCTATGTTAAATCATATTCATGGTTTGTATTCTTGTACTGACTCCTGTTCTATTATATTGCAACCATTTTGGTTTGATAACTCATCTAGTAGATGTGCAATATTTTTATGATCATTCTAGTATTTTTTTACTATGCTAAATCACCCTTATGGTTTATATTCTTGTACTGACTCCTGTCATGGTATATTGCAACCATTTTGGTTTGAAATACCATCTTTTAGATATGCAATGTTATTATAAACATTCTAAACATATTGATATGTTAAATCACACTTTTGGTTTCTATTCTTGTACTGACTCCAGTCTTGGTATATTGCAACCATCTGTTACTGTTACTGTTAATGTGGTTTATATTCTTGTACTGACTCCTGTCGTGGTATATTGCAACCATTTTGGTTTGATATCCCATCTTTTAGATGTGCAATGTTATTATGACCATTCTACATGTTCTAAACATATTGTTATGTTAAATCACACTTTTGGTTTCTATTCTTGTACTGACTCCAGTCTTGGTATATTGCAACCATCTGTTACTGTTACTGTTAATATGGTTTCTATTCTTGTACTGACTCCAGTCTTGGTATATTGCAACCATCTGTTACTGTTACTGTTAATATGGTTTATATTCTTGTACTGACTCCTGTCATGGTATATTGCAACCATTTTGGTTTGATATCCCATCTGTTAAAGGTGCAATGTTAATATGATCGTTCTCAACATATGCTGTGTCCAATGACACTTATGGTTTGTATTCTTTTACTGACTATGATTGACATGGTATATTGCAACCATCTTGGTTTGATACACCCATCTAATAGAGGTACAATGTTATTATGATCATTCCAAACATAATGCTATGTTAAATCAAACTTTTTGGAAAGAGAAAAATAAAGTATTCTTGTGGGAAAAGAAAAAAATATAGTATGTTTAAATGCGTACACCTAAACGTCGGTAGAACAGAAGACTCCCGATATTTGAGTTGAAAGTTCGAGTCAATGACGGAACTGAAAAAAAAACCAACCGTACACGCCACTTTTTGAATTATTTGCAAAGACCATGCTTTAAGGATTAACATGAAACCTTTATTGATGAACTTCACGCGATTTCCAGAAGTCAAGTTATAATCCCTCAAATGTTGTCAGGGAGTAAAACGTATATCTGAGATAAACGCGTTCAAACATCAGTAAGCCCTATATTTTCTGTTGAATGTCTTGAAAATATGCAGATTTATTTGACATTTTCTATCATTTTCTTGAAATGAAACTTTGCTGGTATTTTGTAGCAAGCACAAGGATTGTGAATCTGTCAAAAATCAATTTCGGCAAATTGCGACCTTGACATGTATTTTCACATGTAGCGCAAAATGAAGTTTCAGGCATTTATGGCTCATACGGGCTGGAGTCTGGACAGCCACATTTTGTTTGATTTGTTTGCTATTGTTGAAATAAGTGAATTCGGGAGTAAATAATTCTTGTTCATACGTTCATGAAAGTTCATCTGTGTTGGTATCCCTGGACAAAATCGAGTACAAAAATAGTACAACATTCCTAAGGTGCACATTTGGAACACAATTATAGTACAGTTTTAGTACAAATAAAGTACAAATTTGTGTACTATAAATGTACTCAAATTGTACTTAAATGATGTTCCAAATGTGCACCTAAGGAATGTTGTACTATTTTTGTACTCAATTTTGTCCAGGGATAACATGATGGAAGATTTTAAACCTTTTAAACGAAGGATCTCGTTTGAAAATTCCGAGGTATGTTTTCAACTTTTATGTTGTGAAAAAGGTTTACAATCTTCCATCAATTCTTGTTCATGCTCTTGATGTTCTTGATCTTGTTAAATTTTATTGCAAATCCCCGATTCATAAAACCAATTAAATGTTTTCCCCTTTTCAAAACTCTTACAGTCAATTTCTACAAGTTACTTTATTTATACTTTTTATCAGTTGTTAAAATTAAAATTAAGTTTGAAATTAAGTACCTTGTTTAAATGGACTGGGAGAGTTTTGGCAAAACCCTTCAATCTCGAGCATACACTGAGAAAAAATGGACAAATATGCATCTCTACCAACTGTTGGGCAAATTAAAAAATCACTGTTGCCAAAATTTTGCATCGCATTTGCCTAACACAAAGCTGCTGGACTTAAGTTTCTGTCCAAATAGTTTTGCCAAAAATTTGAGCAGGGATGTATGCCCAACAGTTTTATTTCTGTTTTGCCCAACGTTAGTAGGGATGCATACTTCATCAACGTTGGACGAAATCGCCTTCAAATCGCCAAATTTTCTTGCATTGCACATAATGTTGATTATAAACACAACCAATACAAAGTTTTAACCATATCCATATTTTAATATAGCATAACCAATATCAATATCCAAGTAATTGGTACAAATCAGAATAGGAACACAACTTGTATACCAGCTTTCTATAAAACAATATAAAATCCCACATCGTAATTTAAACAGTGTTTCACTATTTTACTGAGTCTAATGGATTATTGAAGGCAAATAAGTCATACTGGTCATACATAACCTATTTAAAGTTTTCAACTTGCCCGTATTTAAAGGAGCATGGTCCGATTGAGCAACTTTTTTTTGGTACCAAAAATGTTGCTCATATTTTTCTCATAACTCATGTGAAATTTCATGGCTGAGGTATGTTCCGCTTTGGAGATTTATACGAAAATGTGTCTAATTAATAATAGGTAACCATAATTAATTTTACACAGTAACGTATAGACACCTCTGAAACACAAAACGGTTTAACCGATTCAGCTAAAATTTGAAACTCTTGAGTGGTCATCTTTCATATGCCATTGAAAACCAAATTTTGAAAAATCGGACCAAGCTCCTTTAAATACAACATAACCAAGCAACCTGGCACAATTGCAAAAGTTAACAGATTATAGATTTCGTTTCGCTGAATGTCGGATTTGTTGACGAATATTAACGGTAATTGCCTAAAATACAAGATGTTTGTCACGCAATCAAACAAATTAGGCTGATTTACCGGCAATACCGTAAAAGCGGTTTTTAATAGTTACATTTTCAATTTAGTATCAGTATTTTTCAAGTGCTACAAATTGAATAAAACCTTCATAAACCATGCACATCGTTTCCTAAAAACCTTATATCAACGGACCTCTTTGCTAGTATTTTTAGCAAAATTAATGTTTTCACATACGTTGGTTTGTTTCATGAGAGTGCTTTAAAACAAGCATATCTGCTTCTCTTCTAGCAAGTAATTAACGTACATATACATGTATTTACATGGAATTCTAGAAGTATAAAATTTCTGATATAAGAATCACTTTTTTTAGGATGAAGGAGATATTGGTTTTTATAAATACAAACCACTTACAACCCCTCTCGAATAAAAAAAACACACCTGACATCACCCAGAACAACACCAGAATTACAATAATGCCTTAAGGGACGAACTATACAAATGTTTAGCTACCCAATAATTTGTCTTGACGTCACCAAATAAAACGTGTTTTATGAGCCCAAATGACCTTAAATTTGCGGTTTTGAAGATTTTTTCCAAAATTATGTCAAATCAGCCATTTTTAGCAAAAATATAACAATATATTTTGTTAAATATTATTAGAAAATTAAAGTTTTTCTCACTTTAATTCAGATTTGGGGGTTATTTTAGGCAAAACAAATTGAGAAAAAATTGCCCGATCGACTGACCGTACTTGAAAGATCTGCCCGCCCGAGGGTTTTTTCCCGTCGTATATAACAAACATTTGATACTGGTTCAACGACTCTTGATTCAATTCAATACATGTACAATTTAGCGCTAAGTTAAATGTGTTTAACTCGCAGTTTAGACCTACACCAGCTCTTAATTATGTCAGAAAACACATTATAAGCAAAAGTTTCAAGATATATTCAAGAAAATATTTATATACAAGATATTCAAAATATACAAGCAATCTTTTAACATAGGATACTCAAGGTGATCAGTGTATTAAAAATGGGACCATTAAAAATACGTATGGTAACAAATACCAGTCACTTCTTTCTCAAGCACGTAAGAATATTATATCTAACAATATTTATTTTAATGTAAGTAGTAAGTTCATACTTTCTATTTAAGGTGCATTTAATATAAATTCTTTGTTACAAAAGTGATATGTATGAAAATCACATAATATACAAGTTTCAATATTTATATTTATAAATTAAATTCCCTATCTTCACGTCCGATTCAACTATCTGTCATCAGAGAAAGCACTTTAAATAAAAGATATCTCTTACTTCTAATAGCACGTCAAATCACCATACTCTATAAAGTCGGCCTCCAAACAAAATTTTCGCTACCAAACATTTGGTTGTGACGTCAAAATGACGAGTGACTCCAAATAAAATAACTTTAACACCGAGTTGCACCAAATGTTTGTTACCGGTTCATACTTTAAATTCGATGGCAAATATTTGGCGACGTCACGACCAAATGTTTGGTAGCGAAAATTTTGTTTGGAGGCTGACTATGTTTTCAGCCTATGACCGAAACATTATCAAAGGTTACATATTTTTGTTGGCACGTTGACATGAAAATAATTCAACAGTAAAAAAGGCGATATACGTTTAATACCGATTATTCAATGTAGTCTATATAGTCGTCTATATACTGTTTTTAAAGAAACCTTTTCAAGTTTAATAATGATAACACATTTATACCACTTTGACCATTTTATATCAGACTTTCATTTACATGTTAAGGTTAATAACATTCTGTCAATATACTTACATAACTGAATTCACTCAACAAATGCTCAATAGTCTTTACTAATAGCTTTAATCAATGATTACACATCGAAGCATTTAAATTGTATTTTACACACGTAAAAATGCAAATCAAACCCTTTGTTGTCTTATGACGTCCATTGACTGTTTAGATATGTGATGACTCACCCCAAAAAGGGGGAAATAGGCAGCAAAAAATAAAGAAAGTAATAACAATTTCCAGCAGATTTTCGGTTGTAAAATTTGATCGACTTGATCAATTTCAACAATTAAGGTGTCATTTTAAAGCTTAGAAAATGCTATATCAGATGAAATGATAAAATCAAAATTGATATCATCTGCCTTTCGGGGTGAGCCATCACATATATCAGAATTGCCATTTTAATCATGAAAAGAGAAATAGTTTCCACTGCATTTGTGGGGACTAGAACCATGGCTTCTGGCGCGGGTAGGCCATGTATTACGAAAGAAGTAAAATATAAAACATATACATTACAATACCGTGATGATCAATTTACATGTAAATATACAAATACCCATATTACAATATTCGAATGTATCTTTAAAAAAACCAGGCAATACAGAGCTCAAACGGGTAGTAGATATCGGAGTCGTAGCACTCGGCCGTTTTTGGCAGGACAAACAGCGCGAGTTTATTACATTATCATTCAAAATCAATACCACATATTTATACAATATTATTTGTAAATTCAATGAGAAGTATCATCCTACAATATGTTAGAACTTTTACAAAATAAAATTGTCCGATAATTTCGAAAGTATGACGTTTCTCTTTACGCCATTTTAAATTTGTTATATCACTAATCAAGGTGAAGTATAAATCTATTGGTTTCGGGCTTCCTGCATTTTTACGATGATTTTCACTAACATAACGATAACTATTTCATAAAAAGACACAAGGACCTTTTATATTGTTCTTTTACAATGCATTGTAGCTACGACCCGAGGAGCGCTCCCATAATTAAGTGGTACTCATGCTCGTTACAGCAATTCAAAATTGATGGCGTAACTGTTGACTGCAATTTGCATCCCTAAAGGTGGTTTCAGACTAGCTGTCGTTGCGGCACGCGACGTTGCGGCATACGACAAAGCATTTGCAATTTTGAGTTGTCGCACTGTAGCACGACACATTTGCATACTACCGCAATGGTCTGTCGCAAGAAAAGTTGAATTTATTCCAACTCAAAATACTGTGCCGTTGCGACCACCGCGACAGGGTAATCGATATATCGGCTTGTCGTGCTTGCCGCAAAGATTTTATGATGCGACAAGGTCGAGTTTGCGTACTTTAAATTTTTGCCTGTCGCATGGTCGTGCGACAGCACGACAGGCTAGTCTGAAACCAGCTTTAGTGTAAGATGACGTATATCTCACCTTTAAATGGTGTATAACGCCCCAAATGGCGTATAACTCCCAAATTGGCGTATAACGGTTAAGATTGTAATCACTTTTTTACAAAAGTTGGTTTTTAAAGTATACAATTTAAGCTTTTCGTTCATTTACATGAAGTTAATAATTCTATTGTTTTAGACATTTTATGCATTTTTTCTTTTTTATATATTGTAGTGTTGATTCTCTCATTTCTCTTTCATTTTTGATATTAAGATTAAAATTACAAAATGCAGATATATATATATAAAAGAGGTACAAAATGGTTATTGTAATAGAATATAGCTGGCTTAAAATAAAGCTTCAACAAGTTTCCAATAGACACAGCAGTTTTGCTTACTTTACAAAAACGTTATAAAAATAGTTTTTGAATCAAATTCTAAAACATATCATCGTCGATCACAATCTATAATTAAATAAATAAGATTCAATATAACTATTAATTACTATGAATTGGACGATGAAATAATAGATTAATTAATAAATAATAAATAAATATGGTAAATAAACTGTATATAAAATTAACTAGCTAACTAACCAACCTTCTTACTGAATAAATGAAAAATACAAAAATAAATAAATAAATACAAAATTGATAGATGGGGCCTAAAAATATTGTTGACTTGCACTTCAATGGTATTATTGATGATCAGTCGATGGGCTAAGAAAAACTAAATACAATTATTTAATATAAGTTTTTTTTTTCTCGGTACGTGCACACAACGTTACGTACAGATTCCCTGCGTTATTTTTGCAATTTTCCCACAGCCACTCTTCGGACGACGCGCTTAGCGCGTGCTTCTCCGTACTCCGGATTACGTACAGTGTGCGTATGTGCAAAGTATGTCGTTCGCAGAGCAAGTGACCGTTGGAACAATAGAGGGTTTGCACGTGACGTCATCGTACTCACAATACCATTTTCATGGGCCGGCAAACAAAAATTCCGGTCACATTACAATCTTTTAAGCAGTATCATGACACCAGATCACATCAAATGTTGACGAGCAGTACATTTATTTAGTTTAATGTTGCGACTACCACGTTATTATAAGGAAAACGTATAAACATACACGTACGATACACGTACAGTGTCCGTACGTGCTAGGTGCTGGGTCGTTCGCAAGGCAAATGGCCGTGAGAAAATGGCAAAAAACGCACGTTGGGCGTACGTTGTGTACACGTGCGCATCTTGCTGATGTTTAATCGGTAGCCCGAACGTAGCCAGCACTCAAAACCTGTAGTTAATGCCGTGTCTGCATGCTCTATTCGTATTCGTACGATGACGGTACATACAACGTACGGGACGCACGATTTTGCCTACGTTTTTGCACACAGACAGCAGGTACGTGCACGTACGACGGGTTGTGACAAACGCTATAAGGTAGTATAAGTAGGTAGCTATTAATTAAATTAACCGTTAACAATGGCTATGTACAGCATGCCCCAATGAACTTCACTAGGTACCTAGCTAGCTATACTCTCTTATTTTTTGCTACTGATCCAGAAGATTAACAGTTTTTGAACAAAAGGCAAACGTTCATGCGGACAATGATCTTATGTAGACAATGACAAGAGATGTATTGTTTTTCCAGTATATATTTATCACTGGTTGCTTTTAATATTATGTTCGTGAATCCACAAAAGCACAACAGCTAAGTGTCCCGTTTTGATATTCATGACGAGTACTGAAAACTCCCGGTATCCAATTAGCACTAGCATTTCATGGAGAGGGCACATAAGGGTAAGTATCTTGCTCAAGGACACTACACACGCCGCCAATCGGATTCGAACCCAAGACGCTGAATGCCCGGTGATTTCAAAAGAGTCGGACTTATTACTGCCTGAGGTCACGCATGTCCCTCTGTCATCACTATATACGGTATTACAATCATTACTCTACACGGATACTACAGTTGCATCAAGGTTGTTTCAAATATCAATCCACTTTGGTGGGGCCTGATTAATCCACTTTGGTGGGGCCTGTTTCATCCGCCTGTTCTCCTCCAATCGGGGTTACGGTGGCTCTGTTCATCAAAGCTTTAGCCGCAGGTGGCTTAAGTAAATTCCCTCCGCCTCCATCACATTTACCTAATGAAGTTTCAACTGGTGGTGACTTCCTCGTTTGTGACGGTCCTTCTCCAGACGTACTGGGTATTTCCTGTAGTTCCTCTACTGTTAAGTCACTTTCTACAGGCGCGACTAGTATTTGCCGCTTGTGAGGCGCTGGGGTGGCAACAGCGCACCCAATATCTGACACTTCTGTGACGCAACTTTGAGTTCTTTCCAATCGGTTTTTATTTCGTTGCGCTTTTGATACTTTGTCACTTACTGTGGTTACTTGACCAGGCCGATTTCTTGTGTCGTCCGGATCAGATTCTTCTCTTTCAAATGGATTTCGGCCACAAAATAACCAGTTGATTAGGGCCTCTTTAAACTGTGGATATAATAAAAACAGTTTATGATGTTAATTAATATAAGGACAACATGTCGACAAACATGTGACAATTGACAGTTTTACTATCAGGTTGTACGTGAATTTGTCGTTCCATACTCGTCCTCGCAGGTTTTCACCAAGCACTTTGGTTTCCTCAAATTTTAGATGCGGTAGGAAATAAAATCGAAATTCTTTCCAATATTCTGTCTTCCACACTTTGGAGGCATTCCTTAAATTAAATGCACCTGGCTTTCAGCCGAATGTTATAAATACAAGGTGTCCAAAAATTACCTGCACATTTTTAAATATTAATTACTTTAAAACCAAGATTCGCATTGCAATTTTAGACATGTGTATCGATTAAGGAGACTTGTAGAATTATTTTGGTACCTTAGCAATGTGCTTGCCAAGCTAACATCATACCGTATATCGTGGAAATAACAATACTGTTAAATCCCGTAGCACTATACCGGGGACAAAGGTTTCAGTCAATTGCAGCCAAATCTTGGAACCTGTTGCCCATTAATATCAGAACTGCTTTGTCTGTTGAACTTTTCAAAAAACTTGTGAAGACTCATTTGTGCTCTTTTCATTGACTGTTCATTTTGATTTATCTCGTAGTGTATCTAGTAGAGTCTCTTGTATTTTGTTTTTGTGCGCCATGGTACTTATAGGTGAATGGCGCCATATAAGTACCGTGTATTATTATTACCAGACATGATGCAATTACCTATTGTAAGAATCAATTTCAACGTTAATTACACTTCAAACGTGAAAAACGTACTTCCATACTGAGAGGAAAAATTATGTGTGACTCACATGTAGGGACACATGTTTGAAGACAGAATGAGCATTCATGATTATTTTAATGGAATAGAGAGCGAACAGTTTTTGAAAAGTTAATAAGAAGGTATTTGATTAATGTTTTGTTCTGATAATCGCAAAATGCTCATTAAAAGTGACTTTCTTTCCATTTTCTAAAGTTTGAACCTATTTCAAGAACGCTTATCTTTGAAAGGTGTACAACAGCATTAGGACAAAACAAACACATCAAACCTACACGATCAGAGACATTTCCTGTTACTTCCTTTTATTGTGATGAAATATTTCAGAATTATGTTCTAGATGGCCTCCTTGCAGATTTGTACATTTTCTGAATTTACACGATAACATTCTGGATAACCTTTGTGCATGTATTTGTCTTGACCTTCCTGATTTCATAGGCAATATTATGTTTCAGCTCAGGATAGTGCATTTTGTCCTTAATAAAAGATTACCCAAAAGAAAGTAATCGGGCGAAATTAAATGATGAGAGTAGTGGTTTTTATTCAGAGTCTGTCGATATGCGTCGCTCGATGCCCATCGACGCACAGTCTTTTACACACGCTATTCCTTGTGCATAGCGCACGTGAAGACTGCACGTCGATGGGAATCAATAGATGCATATCGACAAGACTGAATAAACCATAACATAAGAGGGCTAGGGTTTACTGTCTTAAGCGATATGAACCTTCCATGAAAATATTGATGAAGCTGTTTTGATATCTATTGTGCCGTTCTGTTGAAACAACAACAATCAGTGGTGAACACTGTTAATCGCTTCTAACTTTCGGACAATTTTTGTTATGTTAGGAGGTTACCAACTGCATATTGATTGGTTCCATAATAATTCTACAAATCTGTGTATTAACACATGTCTAGAATTGTTATGCGAATCTTAGTTTTAAAGTTTTCAAGGTTTAAAAAAGTGCAATTGATTTTTGGACAGCTTTAAATAAAATAAAACACGCTGTTCACGCACATATCCTCCCAGATATTAGACCCGGGGGCCGCTCGAAGAAAAATGCATGCTTGACAGAGCACTTCAAATTCGGATCCTAAATGTCGTTATCATGTATAGCAAATTTCAACCCTTAATGGCGTAACATATTCAGAATCATACCCCTAAAGGTCTTAATACACTGGAATTGACCCCTAAATAGCGTAATGGACATTTGGCACCTTTAATGACGTAACAATCTAAAATTGACCATCAACGTTGTAACGCACTATTTTTGTCATAAAAAAACATATATATAATATACAGGCAGCCTTTTTTGTTTTATTTCTTGGAATTTAATTTCAGAATAGCTGGCGAAAAAGTGACCCTTAAGACGAATATATCGTAAAAAGACGACCCATAATGTCGAATGTTACCCTGAAAAGGCACCCCTTTTCTAAAAGACGTCGACGACGCTAGTGTGCAAAAATCCGACCCTTTTTCGACGTTTTATCTGTCGATCATGCGCACCACTTTTTTCTTCGAGCGGCCCCCGGCCTCAAAACAAAAGTTTCGCTACCAAACATTTGGTAATGACGTCACCAAATATTTGCCATTGAGTTTAAAGTATGAACCGGTAACAAACATTTGGTGCAATGTATATGGCAGTTCAATACATGTGCAATCTAGAGTGAAATTTTATTTGATCTCAACTCGGTGTTGAAATTTTTTTATTTGGAGTCGCTCGTCATTTTGACGTCACGACCAAATGTTTGGTAGCGACAAATTTTGTTTGGAGGCCGACTATGTTTTCACCCTTACCTGTTTGTTGAGTAAGAAGTAGATGATGGGGTTATACACCGTGCAGGCTTTTGCAAACAATGCCGGAGCAGTTCCCATGATCGGAGAAACTTTGTCTTCATTACCAGCCGCAACATAAAGAGCAAACGCTGAATATGGTGTCCATGCAACAAGGAAACATGAAATCATGACAACAACCATTACGGTCACCTGGTTGTACAGAATAAAAAGATCGATAGGAGTTAATAATATGTACACTTTACTTGGGCACGAATTGCTGTAAAATCTACCCCACAATTTGTATTTTTATCCCAATCTGTTCAAATCTTTACCCCAGGACTGCTTTACCCCATCGGACAAGAATGTTCCCTAAAGATTAAATTTACTCTATTAAGGCTGGGTAGACCTTCAAATGGCATAAACCGTTTTTGTATTCTAACTTTCAAACAAATTGCATAAACTATATAAAAGTATACATTTTTAGAACCGGATTTTTATCTTGAACATGATTATGATATTAGTTTTTGACCAAAAATGTCAATTTTGGCAAAAAAATGCCAAAAACCATATTTTTTGCCCCAAAATTTCTGGAAAGCCTAACTAAAATTTGCATTCCTGAAATTTTGAACTTTTTTGCTTTTTGGAATTTAAAAATAAATGTCTAGGAATGGTTTTCTCAATTTTTTGATTTTTATCTTATTTTTTGAAAACTCGTCAAAAATAGGCCAAAAATTGCCATTTTGGTGGCAGCGGTGGGATTTTTTGCATTTTTTGACCTATTTTTGGCAATTTTTTCAAAAAATAAGATAAAATCAAAAATTTGAGAAAACCGTTCCTAGACATTTGTTTCTAAATTCCGAAAAATCAAAAAGTTCAAAATTTCACCAATGCTAATTTTAGTTAGGCTTTCCAGAAATTTGGGGCAAAAAATACGGTTTGGGACATTTTTTGCCAAAATTGACATTTTTGGTCAAAAATCCTCTTCTAAAAATATATACTTTTATATAGTTTATGCAATTAGGTTGAAAGTTAGAGTACAAACACGGTTTATGCCATTTGAAGGTCTACCCCAGCCTTAAGGAGTCACTACTAGTTGACTCCATAATTGAGTCATTTGACCTCAGAAATAGTGTAGTTTTAGACATAAAGTCCTAGAGTCACCGTCCAAGTAAGGAGTCACCTGGTCTCTTTTTTGCTGCCAGTATAGGTTAAAAGCAAATGAGTTTATTTTATGAGCGAAATAATTTTCCGATCTGGACATTGAAATATAAGAAAAAATTGGTCATGAGATTTGTTTTTGACGTGACGTGCCTGACAAGGTTGGTCTTTGAACGCATATAATCGCGAGGCAGTTAAAGCAAATAGAAAATGGGAAAGATTATATTTTTTTTTCCAAAAACGATAAGTTTATGCTTGGCCGTTATAAATGAAAAGTCTTCATTTATTACATTTTTTTAAAACAGACTTTAAAATCGTGAGGTCACGTCCACCCACGTGCCGGTTGTTTTACCAAACTATATGTTTATTTGCTGCTGATAAAATCTGCTAGATAACACATCAAACCTGACATTCATGAAAAATATATCTTGAATTTAAGAAATTTAAAACGAGTTGATAAAACGTAAAAATGCAATTCGATTAGATGTTAGCGGAAGATTTCGAGTATTATATCTACGCGTTAAGTATCCTACATAACATAGCGTATAACGATAAGTAGAATCTTTCGTAGGTCAATTGGTTCTAAACGATTGTGACGTCACTTACCATGGACACGCAGTCGTTGAATTATGACTGATGTTCGATATGGTTCACGACCAGACCGGGGCGTGGTAATAAGCATGCATAAAAAATTATTGCAAATAATGAAACTATTTTTTTTCCTTTTCACTAATTGTCTAAAACTTTAAGAATGAATTTTATAAAAACGATTTATTTAAGAAAATCCAATCTAATAGACTGCATGAAGAAAATAATAATAACTTATTGTAACAGGCTGAAAATTATGGATACACTGGGATTTAAACTAACGATCATTTGAACTACAGTCAGACGCACTACCGATACGGATAACGAACCGACATCGACAATTGAACGTGATATTATATAGGTTTGAAATTGCGCGTTCACCTCAGGGTTTGGACGAAATAGTCAGGGGGCTTATGTAATCCCGTGGCCTTTCAATGATTAAAGCATTACACCTATTTGGGAACCTTAAGTGGCATCCAAATAACAAGAAAAAATTTGCTGGAGATCACCGGGGGGTGGCAGATGGCGGCCATCTTGATTTTCAAAATGGCCGCCATTTTCAGCCTATTTTGGTCTCATAAGGTTAATAAAACTATGCTTCTTGGTCCAATTATCCATTTATTTTAATTAAATATCACATGTTACCAACACGCACACATATAACTGAAATAAAACATCCAAAAATAATCAAAATGGCCCAAAATTATATTTAAAATGTCCGCCAAATATCCAAAATGGCCGCCATTTTCAACCAATTATG
>JXSR01S032628.1:19732-31847 GCA_000969725.1 Ophiothrix spiculata | reverse complement strand
AAAGAATGGTAACCAACTGCTATTAACGGTGTACGAGACGGGCCAATTTAGGCCGATTTTACATTGTATTGAATGGAGAAATTCCATGCGTTGTATCGCTACTATCGGGGCTTACTAGAATGAAACGGTCCCAAGAGTATCGCGCGACTGGACGTCTTTGGCTGCTGTGCGTGTTGACCACTTAAACCAACCGGAAACCATTTATGACATTTCTTACGGCAATAATAAATCCTATGACGGAATCTAATATTTCAGAGTATTTTGACCTTTAATTCGTCCACATAGGTCAGTTTAAGTCTCAAAGTCACCGTTGACATTAAGAGCATTTTGAGCTTCAATCAATTTTGACGTGCAGATTTCTTGTAAAAAGTATCTGCTATTTTATATGTATTGAACAACTTTTGTAACACATTATCTGAATGACTGAGATGTTTTTAGTCTGTTGCACTTTGTATTTTAATACAACAGTGAAATATACAGAATTAAACTCCCTACTTGAGTAGACTAGCTTTAAGGTTTTCTGCTTCTGCTTCTGCATCAGATACTGCGCAACACTCCAATTGGAATCAAAGGCGAAATGATTTGAAATTCAGGGTATTTGACCAAAACGATGTCTTCTTGTAAATTAGTATTCAGCGTAGTAAACATTGGAATAAGTTGCATCATATTACAACACATTGGATGATTGTAATTTTGATGTTTTCATTTTCGTATTTGAATAAGAAACATGGAGTACATATAAACCCTTTTGTTTTCACGTGACAACACATTAGCGAATCATAGCCACTCGTTGTACTAACCTAGTTTCAAGAATGTTTTCTTCAAGTATTCGAGGATCATGTTTAAACTATTGTCTTTACTTTCTATCTATGTCATTGCTTCATACTAAATACTACAGGTAACAGTCACAAGCATGTCGTTGGAAAAAATCACACCCTCATAGTTTATACAATATTATGAACGATAATAACCCGTTTTTTGTACATTTAAGTGCCTCGAAAGCTGAACAAAACAAAAAAATTATATGGAGAGACAAATCTGTAGAGTAGTGAACTCATATCGAGAAATAGTCATGATAGCATCGTATTTGTTCAAAATTGACTACAAAATTTCATACAATATCACTTAACAGAATAGAAACAGTTTAAAATATCCAATAAGCTTGTTTTTTTTACTCTTTTGTGTGTGGGGGTGTTCATAGTATTCCGTATACTTTTATAGTGATTAGGAACGGTCTTTGTCTGAAATTATTTTTATGCTTTTTCTGGAGCTCTAGTAAAATTTTGATACAATTCTAGTACAAAACATTGTACTAAAATTGTACTAGAATGATGTTCCAAATGTGCATCTCAGGAATGTTGTACTGAAATTGTACTTAGGGTAATTGTATTTGAAGTTGCTGTGTTTTGCTTTAAACTGAAATAAGAAGTACATACCATTATAGAACAAGTTATTGTTGCCTAGAGTATAAGACCTAAGAAGCAGATGTGCAGGTGCATTAACCGTCTTAAAGTTCATAATGTTTCTCCCCGCTGGATAAAACACAAAAGCAACCGACCAATCCTTTGCAGTCGTTTTGATGAAAATATAAGGGATTCCACCTAAGGTGGGGTGGACCATCAAAATCGGGGGTGTGTGGGATGGAGAGGCCCGTAAAGTTGCAACAGAAAAACATTTTGAAAATAAATCAAACGTACAGAGCATGTAAAAATAATATTTTTTTTATGAGCAAAAAACAAAAAACAAAAGAAAAAACGATGAATACATTTCCACATTTTTGGTATCTCAGCTGTACGAAGAACTAGAATCAGGTGTATGTTACTCTACTTCTACGTAGAGTTTAAGTTTGCCTATAATATTAAATTTCAATCGTTGATTTTGGCTTGTGGTTCGATATGTTGAAAAAACTTAGAATATGCATACCAGACAGAGTAATGATTTGGGAAATTTGAGAAATAGGTAAGTTGACACCACACAAGTACTGCCCTTACTTCATTCTGTGTGTAAATTAATTAAGTAACAATATTGTTCACTCCTCACAAAAAAAACCCCTCCCAATTATCAAGATTATTAAATTCAAATTGTGAACTTTTTCAAATTTTGATTTTTTTTTGTACTTCAAACGTTGAAGTAAAGGATATTGAAGGAATGGTGATTTATTATTAGACGCAAGGTTAATGCAGTTACATTTTGGTGAACCCTAGAGAAAAATGAGTAAGACAATGTGGGTCTGCACAGAGACATTCAGAAGTATCTCTTTACAAGACACTATAAGACACCCGTCTCCTGCCAACATTTAGAAGACATGTCTTGTAATTATGTGTCTTCTAAGTTCTAATGTTCTCATTTCTTTGTTATCTGTTGTTGTAGACATGTTTATTGCCAAGGCATAATTATAGATAAGGCACCATTTTTGACGTGTTTCTTTACTTTTAAAACTCATCTCACTTTTGTTTTCCATGACAGAACTCATTAGGTTTTCATCCTTCCAATGAAGCTTTTTATATTGTTCATTTATCATTGACCTATTAACCCCCGCTGCATAAAAACGCAAAGGCAACCGAAAATGATTAAAAAAATGATAAAAATGATAATTTTTATAGAAACACTAAACACATCAACTTCTACCGAGTCTGCGTTCTGTAATGTAGTGTCTAAACTTCTGAAAGTTCAAGGCTAAGTGGGTATGGTTTTTAAAAGCTATTCCCATCAAATTATGAAGATTCATTTTTTTTTAGAAAAACTACACACATCGACTTCTACCAAGTCTGTGTTCTGTAATGTTGTGTCCAAGGAATAGCTACTCCTCCCTATATCTCTGATATTGACACCCATAAAGTGATATTGTTTAGTAACACAGTATAGCCTAGGCTCCCCTCCACCCATATCAAAAACCATTGCAACCTATGTATCTTCCGGTATATATAATGACATTTCGGGAATTTTAACTTTAAATTATGTCATTTTATAAACCATCCACTGCAAAGGAGCCGTAAAGATAATGTTCCTTTCTGACATTTCTGCAAAGAACATTTACGGATTAAAAGACACCTCAATGAACATCATTCGTTGTGCGTATTTGTCTCTAACACCGCCTTTGAACATTGTTGAAGGGCAGTAACTATAATTGTGGCGACAACGACTCACCACAAAATGACAAGAATAATTAGTCATCTAATTTGTAAGTGATTAAAGTTGGGACAGTTTGTGCATAAAATTAACGAAACAAACTTTTTGTAAAGCCTTAACTATTTTGACATATCTATAGTAATAAAATAAGACACACGTTACTGCAAGTGAAATCCAACATTTACATAGTGTATTTTCACCTGTACCATAGTATGAATTTTGCCGTCTAGATGCCTGGTGGGAAGTCAGGGTGAAATTTGCGACTTTCCTTTCAATAGGATCAGGTCTCTTTTTACAAACGTTGATAAGAAAATATATATAGTGCACAATGAATGTTGGTTATGATAGAATTCCGTGTGCATGTACCGGTATTATTGATTCTTCCAAGCAATATACAGAAATCAATAACTGTCAAAAGTTCAACATTTTTAATAATGCTTAAGTTACTTACAACTAAAATCTGAGCATTTCTCGAATGAACATTCCCTTCGAATAGATGTTGAAATCTCATAAATGGGCAATTGTAAATTCAATACCCCATACCTTTAGACATACTTGATAAAGTATATTGATATATTGTTGAAATGCGATATAATTTGAAGAAATATACACATTCAATTCCGATTTTAGAGAAATCGTAACATTTAAATAAACATTTAAGTGGATATACTATAAAATAAGACGTCAAAGGTGTGGTCGATTTATATTTTATGTTACATTTGACTTGTCAAGAATCCGGCATGGCATTTGGTTATATTAACATTATACGCAGTTGTTTTGAGTATTTTTAAAATCTGAATTGTCTGCTCTGTTGTAGGGTTTCCTTTATCACTTTTTACTTTCTTTCATTTTTTTCAATTTAATATCTCAACGTCTTTAAGTTTGCCAATCTTTATTACAAAAAATAAGCAGTTCTTGCGATATAAAATGTCGAGTGTAATTATTATTGATTTGTTGTTGACTGTTACTTGTACCAAGATCAATCTCAATCAGAAAGTTCATGTTACTCATTGTTACTGCAATTTGGAAAGTGAAAAACGCAAAAACAAGAAAGGTTTATTTGAACACATAATTACTTTCAACACATTGAAAAAAATAAACCTATTCAATTATTAACCTTCCTTTAATCAATACTTCTATACCATAATTATGATCATTAACTTCTGTTTTTTTCTTCTCTTTTGGAAATATCTATACAAATTTAGTTCACTTATTCTTTAGTGGAATATAGGAGCAAGTACTTTTTCATCATTGAATGGTGTAAGGTTGAGATAAACCAAGTGGTTTTAAGAAAAACGCATGAAGTACATCGTACCATGGTTAAGATTCTAGAAGCGGGAGTGGTCGTTTGCATATGTTGATTTGTAACAGCAAGTGTTTTTTAGTTAATAATCTTCTTTCTGAAAAAAAAATTTTTTAAACACAATATTAGTAACCCGAGAGTCATAATCTTAAAACAAGAATGTGAGTCTATTGCAGTATATGTTTAATTCCAACAAATAATCTTAATCCTCGTCTATCCAACATGCCCAACGTCTTTCCCCCTCCATCAAGTGTTTACACCGTTGCATAAAAACGCAAAGGCAACTGACCAGACCAAACACATTTAAGTAATCTCTTTATTTATTTTTTTGAAAAAAGTGGTACCATTTAAGGTGGGGATAGGATATGTCAACAAAGTTGGGTGTAGAGTGGGAGGAGTAGATGAAAATCCTATAAGTAGAGCTAATATATAGCAAAAAGTCGGAATGTGTTTCGTAAATTGAATACAATTGAATAAGATAATTTTGGGAAAACATCCTGCAGCTTTAATATAATCAAATCATTAAACTTCGGAAAGAAAATAACATCACAGAAAAACTACGGCTTTTGTATCATGATTTACAATGAAGCCAAGGTAAGAAATAGGAAAACATGTGATATTTATTTAGCTTTTCATCAAGTCAAAACATTGAAATTCATTTGGGTTGTTACTTTGAACAACGCAAATGAATTTCAACCCACTGTTAAAACAGTGGGTTGAATTTTTATCACTTGTTTCTTTATTTATCTCATTCTATTTTCTGTTTTGATATTATCTACTGATTATAAAGTGACATTTGTTTTTTGTAACAATCCTCTTGTAAGTTGCTTAAAATTACATCCAAAATAAATGTTTTCTTTTCAAACAATTGCTGATTTTTCTTGAATGCCATTTTATGCCAAATATCATTCCAGGCTTGTCTAATGCATTTAGCGTTGTGGTGGAAATTCAAGGCTACGATCAAACTATTGATGGAAAAAGGTATAAGATCAAACCAAACGTGAATAATTGTGTGAACTGAAAATACCTGCTCAAAAAAAAAAAAGATCAAATCTCATGGACAAAGAGTGGGATGTGATTGATACATGACAATGACCCGGAGGCAGTCCCGTTCTAGAGGCAACGTAAGGCTCAAAAGACCACCATTTTCAGTGTCGTTGTCACCCCACCCTTATTTTTCTACATTTACATTTACTCTCACCCAAAGACCCCAAAAATGTTCATATTTTTCTTTCACCGATTGCAAACCTTTGCTCACCGATGCCAAAAATCATGCTGACCCCCTACTTTTTTGAGTCTTTACTCTCACCGAATGTTCCAGCGTATCGGAGCGCGGGCCTAACACCCGTATCCTTTTCATGATTTGATTGCCCCCACCCGGAACAATGACAAACATGACGCATCAATCTATACCTTAGGTTAAAGCAGACAGTCTTCCGTTACCGGAATACTATTTACATTTGTGCCTTACATCGTCATACAAAATTGGCGACGTGGTAGAATGATTGATGCCATAGAAATCAGAACAAAAAATGAACATCTTTACAGAACAAACGTGAGTGATGCATGATACTGAAATACTACGAATGGCAAACAGCACCCATAATTTAACGCTGAAGCTGACGGGTGCCAAAATCCTTGCTTAAAATTGATTCATCCAATTTGTTTCAATAGATAAATTTCGCAACATGGTTAAATGACTGATGTCTTAATAAACGTACATCACGTTTGACATCTTTTTAGCTATAAAACTACACCTTTTTTTAACTGGAATTACATAAACAGACGGTCTTACGTTATGTAATTATTACCGAGCTATAATATATTGCTACTCTAGTAAATTAATTACCCGTTAACCTGAATTTGCTTGATGGATACATATACTCTGATCTCTGGCATCTGAATTTTGCAAACAGCGGAATATTCGTTGGTATTTACGTAAGTTCCAATTAATACAATGAGCATTTTAAATATCAAAATTGGTTAATGTGAACAAAGAACAGTTTGTTTGTGGGTTTGTTTTTCAGAAATAAAAACAATCAAGATGAAATTCTATCTACATTGTAATTCTTAATTATATAGATAGGCATCAAATGTGATTCAAATCTACAACGCATTTGTCTGGAAAATTCAAAAGTTATAATTTGTTTTTATTTTCTTACTGAAGCGCATTAACATATTGCGTATATAAATATATAAAGGCAAAGACCTCGAAATCTATCACATTCTATTTTGCTTTTGTATCAAGCTGTTGTGACACTTTTGAAATTGGATTTGACTGCTCATCGTCATCAAAAGTCAATATCTATTTGCTTTCAATCGTACTTTCCAAAATGTGTCTGTACTTCTGTGTCAGTTTTTATAATGACTTATCCCTTTCCTTTAGGAAATGCTAGTAACATTAGCAGTGTTCCCGTTAAGGCTGTATGTCGCGAAATTTGCGCAGAATCTGAAAATATTGGCACAAGGGGTTCCCAAAACAAAAAGTTAAAAACTATGGTTTTAGTTTTACACAAAATTCACTTCTTTCATTTTATTCAGATTATATTCAAAATTACTCTAATTTTTTAGGTGATCTTTCCAAAATAGGCAGTGGCGAGATGTATTTTTCTTTCTTTTATGTCACATTTGTGTATATTTGTGATAATTATTTGTTGTACTTGAATTTTAGAAAAAACAAACTAAGTGTATCAACACTTAGACTTACAAACGTGAGCCCTGCCTTTGATATACCCCACAGAGAAATTAATAGACTTAAATCTTTGACAACTTCGCCAGAGTGCTGCACTTTGATTAAGACTATCCCCTAATATAAATCAATCAGTCTCACAATAAAATACCGATGTTGCGTCAGCCATTTTTTATCATTAAGGTTTCTTCAAAAATATTTTTATAACACACAGCATGATTCGTCCTTCACCAAATGAAAAAGTATCTTTACTGTAGTGACTGTTGTTTTTTGAATATTTTCAAATACAATCAGACGTGCCTTTAAGCTGTTAATATTATAGTATTAAAAACAAATCTTGTTGATGATGAGTATGTCTGATCCCTCTATCTAGCAAGTGTTTTTGCTGAGTTCATATCAAAATAGTAACTAACAATTGAATCATGTGATGTGGGTTTTCACCCATCGAAAGTTACTAACAGGAAAACAAAATAATCTGTTTTCATTCAAAACCCATTATGTTTAGCAAGGATTATATTTAATGGCATTTTCAGTTATCTTTTAATGCAGAAAAAATGCATTATTATATAACTCAAATAAAAACAACTCTACTTTTTTAATATCACATTTCCAAATTGTTAGTCTATTGATTATATCAACAGTTTATTGAACTTTGTGGTAATATCAAAACCATAATATCGTTATTTTTTGTAATTTAGACTTTGTATTCTTAAATTTGTTTAGTACTGCTTTCATACTTTGTGTAGCTTCTGTCACTTGTTTTATTTAACACTTTTGTAGCTTTGCAGGTTTGTCGCATGGCAAAATCCTACTCGATTGAGTCAATTTTATTCAATGTTGAACAATGATCTCTCATATTTGTGTGGGATTTAACTCAATAAAACAAGTTGAAACCTTATTACACATTAGAAGAAAATACTAGTATGACCGGGCACTTTTAATATAAAGAAAAATTGATCTTCATAACAAAGTTTTAACTACATACATTTAAAGAGCAATATTGGCCGAATAAATATCCTACAGCTAACAGTAAAACGATAAATGTTCGAAATCAAATAACCAATTGCATATTTGTAGACCAACAAGCGTAGGATTTAAGTTTGTTCAATTCGAACCAGCCGTAAATTAAAATTTTTTAAGTGTTTACATGTGATTCTGCAAATAATTTTTTGTAGATTTTTAAAATCTATTGATGACTACAACTATTAATTCAAAACAATAGCTCGAAATAAGTCACATTACATTGAGCTTGCCCATATCACCATAGACCTTATGGTATATTATCAATGTCTGACAATTTTTGTTTTTGTATCTTTTATGCTTTCTTTGCTCTTGGAATCACTTTACAAAAAAGGTAAGAAGCGTTTTTTTCTATAATCTAACTGTTATATCAATAATCTTAACATATAAAATGTCTTATTGCTTTTTCTATTGCAAATGCAGTGAAACCCTAGAGTATCGTATTTTTGTAAACAACTATGTTTATGTTTATATCCGTCCTGTATTAACAGGCTGTACTTTAGAGCAGTGGCGTGCCCAGGATTTTTTGAGTGGAGGGGCACAACCATCAGTTTCCCCCGAATGACCAGTAGCGGCAGAAGGTTAAAATGTCATATTTGTAGATTTTTTAAATAATGCGCGCGTAGCGCGTGAAAATTTTTGTCAATTCAGCTTAATTTGTTTACAAATCGTGCAATTTACGCAAAACTTGGCCAATTTTGACTGAATATTGATATAATACATAAAATTTCGCGCGAAGCGCGAAAATTTTTTTGCTTTTTCACATTTAAATTATCAAAAATAAAGGGAAATTTAAGGTATTTTATTCTCTTTCCATTTGATTTTTTTCTCTCCTCCCCTTTCTTTTCTATCTCTTTTGTGTCAAGATGCCCGAATGGGCCTTTTCCCCCGACTGACTCACCAAACTGGGGGGGGGGCACGTGCCCCCCCGGCCACCCCTTTGGGCACGCCACTGCTTTAGAGGCCAAATTATTGCTAAAAATGAGAATATACACAGTTTTTCATGAAACGTTTTTATCTTAATCTTGTCAAAGTGTATAATTTAAACACAAACAATATTACTACATGTATAACTGATGTAATGCTTATAAGTTCTTCAATACTTGCATTAGATCTTTGCAACCGTAAAATCTGTGAACTTCATATTACCACATGCATTTTTATATGATATAGGCTATGATATATCATGATAATCCTTCGTGCTTTTGTTGTCCGATTTGACAGCTTGTGAGGTAATTAATCCCAGTCAGCAAATTACTGTTTCTTAACCAAATACTTAATCCATAAAAGAAAGTAAGAATGACTTGCAGCAAAAATTGTGTTGTCCGATTTGACAGCTTGTGAGGTTATTAATCCCAGTCAGCAAATTACTGTTTCTTAACCAAATACTTAATCCATAAAGGAAAGTGAGAATGACTTGCAGGAAAAATGTTAACGTACTTGTGAGATCCAGATCAAATAAACTGTATTGTTATTACCTAATGTCTATAAATATGTGATGTCTGGCTCCCGAAAAAGAGGACTTTGTGACAGAATATGTTTCCAGAAGCCTGTGAAATTAGGCAGCAAAAAAAAAATAATTAAAAAAAAAGCAAGCAGATTTTATGTTGTAAAATTTTATCGAGTTGATCAATTTAACAAGTAAGGTGTCGTTTTAAAGCTTAGCCTAAGAAAATGCTACAACAATGAGATAATAAACTTAAAATTGACATCATCTACAAAGTCCCCCCTTTCGGGGTGAGAAATCACGTATGTTCCAGATCCGATATTGTGTAGATTGGTTTATTTCAATTGTTTCTATAATAAGTTGCCATGACAGCTTGATGAAAGCATGAAAAACTCATATCGATTTTTCTCGTTTGATAGTTTGTAATACGATAGATTCTTTTAACTTCGACAAGATAGTAAAATATTCCTTCTACCGATGTCCAAATATTTCTTCCCATGTTTGAGTTATTCAATTAAATGAAAATTAAAGGAATGGCTGAACGAATGTACTATGATTGTTATTACATTTCGACAATCATTACCAATGAAAACTTTGGATGAGAGCATTGACCACACACAGTGACCACACACACATATAGACACATTTAATTCACAAACAAATTAAGTTGGAAATAAGTGTGTGCCTTTAGTAGTTATATGCAGTTTAATTAACATTTCAATTAACTTTTTTTCTTGTAAAAAAAGAAAGAAAGAATACTAAAGAGAAAATGACATGTACTGCTAAATACTCTAAATCCAAGTAACATATCTGTTTCAAGAAATTGGGTATGGATTTATGTTACATAATGTCGAGGGATTTGTTGTACATAAATCTGATGACTCTCTCTTTCAAATCTAAACTTTCTTGAGATGACGTGCATCGGTTAGATTACTCCGACAGGTGTTTGCATTGTTGTCACATCAAAACTGGAATATTGTAGGAAAAATACGCAGCGATATACATCGATTTCTTTTAGATGCTTAAAATTCCAACGACTTCTGTATTTTGTTTTGCCGTACCTAACTTTAATTCAAAAGACAAAAATAGTATGTTATTTGATTTTGCTCAAAAGAAGCGAAGGCCTAAGTAGAGGACCCGTACATTTAAAGATGCACACATATCTTACTTTAATTAGAGTGAGTTATAAAATATTAAATAAATACGGAAAGCTTTTGATTCGCAACCAAACATGAAAGTGTTGTCAATTAATAGTAGGCATATAAATATATTTTATATTACAAACAAATACGAAACCAAACCGTCCCAACATCCTCGTCAGAGTTAAGATTTGCAGAGGGAGATGATTATAGAAAAATCTAGCCCTGTCTTTATAATCTATTCGCGTTGATTGAATCTAGCATAGATACGATAATTTTTGCAGATTTGCATTATTGATATAAAGCAATTGATATTATTAGTTATCCCCTGTTTGTTCACGCAATACGAGAAAATATTGGGGCTCTCCACACGGAAGCATCAAATCTAGATGCATCTAGATGAATGTACATTTCCGAAGTGCAGATTGTGTTCACACGCGCGTCAATCTGATTTTACTCTCGTTGCGCGTATTGACGTTTGCTGAAATCCAGTTTAACCAAGATGCATCTGGATGTGCGAAGTACAGATTGATTTGCCCGTGTGGAGTTTGGGTTCGTATCACACGAGGCTGAAAGCCGAGTGTGATACGAACCCAAACCATTAATAATTTTTTTGTGTATGGCATGAGAAGAAACAGGGGATAACGAATTTATCACTCAGTAAACACAAACGTTGATAGCAAAAACTTGAAAATGCAAGGAAAAATGCTTTGAGAGTTGTTATTTTTATATTTTTTTTTACAACATTGCAATCAATTTAAGATTTGTAATTTTCCGGGTTTGATTGACAGCTATGCGCATCGTTTCTACCGGAATACAACGCTTTGCTGTTAGTCTCACACGCACAGCAGCTATGCGCGCTTTGTTATACAGCCATCGTGTACCAAACGCGACACGATTTGGACTGGTAAAAGAGCTGTATGATACGAGTTTTCGTATCACAAAAAAGATTTCGTATCATATAGAAATCTGAACTTATGATACGATGCGAAAATATTTTCAGTTATTAACCAATGAAATTGTTGTATTTTTATCTACTGAGTGATAATATACAAAGAGGATAACATTGGGATAAGGTAACTAGAAACGGTTTTGTTTTCAAGTATTAGTTGCCCTTTTGATTTTAAAGTAACAAACTCCTGTCACATACTATTGCAGCAATTGTTTTGATTTGAAAGTTTCAAGCCAAATATGTCATTGAAAATAATACAAAAATCCTAGGAGGCAAGTTTATTCATTTTCCCCCAAATCTGGATCAATTTGATAAAAGGGCAATAGTTAAAATTTGAATCAATTAATTAAAAAGACAATAGCAGTAAGGCAAAGGGTACAAATCAACACCATTCGAATCAACATCCCTCAGATATCATTTAAATGACAATTCAATA
>JXSR01S032624.1:20591-32170 GCA_000969725.1 Ophiothrix spiculata | reverse complement strand
ACGTATCGATACAATTTCCAAAAAAAAAAATAAGTTGCATATAAATTTGTGGTAAATTATATAATCCAATCATATGTTTAACTCAAATTTCACGAGTTGAACTCTTCATTGGATAAAAAATGAGATGTGGTTACAAAAGTAAGGTTCACATCATTCGTTCTGAAAAACATGAGTAATAATAATAATAATATAATAATATCTTTATTTCATCACGGTAAAACATGTTCAATAACTATACATTGATCTTCCACATGTCCGTGGGTACATTAAAAAACATTAAAGTAATATAAAATATTCATGAAATTTACATAATCACTACCCATACACATGGTAAAAGAACATAAACACAATAGAAAATGATAAGAAATTGCTATATGATAATATACAGTAAAAACTTAAATTATGTAACCATTTGCACGAAAACTAAACTAAATTTGATTGAAAAACACCAACAATAACAAACAAACAAAAACGAATGAGGCACATTTGAACGGGAAAAAAAACCCCGAAAATATGATTTCACTCAGGTACCTTGAAAATAAATTTTAGAAAAAAAGAAGAAAAAGAAGACTTACAACATTCTCTACATGTATAAATATCGCATGACATGTATATATTATACATGATACAGGAATATCAGGTTGTGAATACCACATCAAATGGAACGCTAAATTGTTTTTGAAAGACCGTGTCTGCAGCACGGCATTTATATGTGGGTACATGTTTTTGAGGTCTAACAAGTTTCGAAGTACATTCTGAAATATTGATATCAAATATCAAATGCTGCAAGACACATGGACATGCTTCCGCTGATTCCAATTTGAATAGTGGATATCATTAAAATGTGTACATACCATGTATAAGCTATCACTTTTGGAAATCGAAGTACGCTCTTTGTTACGATGGCGGTTATGCAGTAAAATATAAAATATTGTTCATGCCACCACATGCCACAATGTGCAAAGATGACGTGGTGTTCTTATTTAAATATTATTCAAATGTAACCAGGACCCGTGACTGTTAACAACATTTTCAAAATCGAGTCGTGAAAGTGTTGCATGTAAATATAGAAACTGCCCGTATAAGTTTAACCTCCAGTAAGATTTCATTAACACTTAAGTGTCGGAGGTATTTCCCACCCGTTGGTGCCCAAGGGGGGGGGGGGGTTCTAGGGACCCCCCTTAAGAAAACCACTTTCGCGCAGACATTTTTTGATGGAACTTGCACCATTTATAGGGGGTTATAACATGTGTTTATGCTAAATATTCTATACCAGGTTGAGGCCTTATTTTTCTGTGATTAATACAATTCCAAATGTTGATAATTATAAATCATATTAATCAACATTTGAGAAATAGAGAAGTCATGATTGTTAGGTGTCAGCTTTGCATTTTTACTCTTCTTTCTTGTTTTTAATAGTTACAAAGGATAAGTATGTAGAAGAATGGATGTAAGACGCCCTTAATATTTTGAAATTCAAATTGAGGTTTGATTCAACAGTTTTTGCCAAGGTCAGATTATGACAATCTTCCCAATATAATGTAATAGAAGTGCAAGATGTTCAATAAAGCCTATATAATGATGTTGGATAATTGAAATTACAAGTACAACCTCAAACTCCATGGGTTTGAAGTCAGATTTCAACCAAATGTAACATACAAGATTTCCAGATGGTAATCTTTCAAGTATAGAAAAATTTCAAAATTCCACGTCTGGGCTAGAAGTGGTGGAAATGAGTTCAAGGGACCCACATTTTTTTAAACCTCAAACCTGACCTCCCGACCTCTTTTGAATATTTTCAACTTTGGCCGATCGTATGTCAAAATGTGTCTCAATGATGTACCTATTCGATGTGCAGCTGTAAATATATGTGTATTATGTGATGAGAAATGATCCATAAGTTCTGACAATTTTTACGCGGTAGCATTTTTGTTTCATGAGTTTTATCTCATAAGAGTCATATACTTTGTGACCTTTATCTGTACTTTAGTATTATTAGTTAGGTAGATCGACTTGTCTGATATAAGGCAAAATGATTTAGCATACATCTGTTCATGTATGCTCATCGTTATTTGAAAATCATTTTAAATTAATGCTAGCCACTGTTTGGCCTTCATTTGATAGCAATATCAAATGAAAATTATTAAATATTCTATTTATTTTTGATTGACATTCCAACTGCTTAATTCAAATGATAGAAATGATGATTCTGCATAAGGTATCTTAATTTCAGGATAGATATAATTATCTGATTCAGAACATGTAGATATGTGTGGTTTCCACTTCAGTAAATGCCTTTGTGTAAATGTCTTTCAGATTTGATTGTTAACTAACATTTTGATTACTGTGTAAAAATGTCATTATTACCTCATATTAAATGTTTTGTCTTCCAAGAATTACCTAAATATATAACAGGAATATTATTAACTGATTCTTTGACAGGAAATGTAACAGTTAGGTGTTTCATCATGTGTGAAAAAATCTCGCCAGAGTAAAATAGAGTCACGCCTGTAATTTGGATCAATCTACTTGATGAATTAATAAAAAAGTATCGACAAATTGAGAAAAACAAAACAAAACTGGAAAACAAAAGAAATCCATAAGAATAAATCAATCAATATAGGTATAACAAATAACATACCTGATAAAATCCTGATGATTTAAAAAATCCGTATATACCTTAATAACTATAGAAAATATCAAAGATGGAGTTCTTTGTATTAGATAGGTCTAACCTAGCTGTTTTGCTCGATTTCTGCCGCGTACTCACTCAACACACATGACACGAATACACCATGATCTTAAGAAACTATCATAGAAATGATAACTATATTGACACAAGCCGATGGCAAAGTTCTCTAACTCACGGTGATCCGTATGCATGACACATAATCATATAAGATTAAATTTAAATTTAGTTTGAAGAGGCAAAGTCCCTGGGAACGAACATGTGTAAACTAGGTTTCGACCCGCTTTGATATCATGTATTGCTTGAAGTTTAAATTCTTATGCTCTCTTTGTACTTTATACAGGCCTGACATTATACATAAACCATGTTGCTGACGACTATCAAAACAAATTAAGGTTTGTCAAAAAGAGTATATTACATTATTCGTGACATTTGAACTAATGCAAACCTTCGCTCTCTGCTAAATTCAATGAACAGCAACTAGAAAACTTGTTACATTTTTTCTAATCATTAACAAAATATCAATTTAATCCTAGTCGATAAATTGTTTAAATGTCGTTCCTATATTCATCAAGTTTAACGAGGTATAAATTAAATTGATATAAACTGCTTTTTTGATATACAGGTTGTAACAGAAAACATTTTTGTTAGCAATATTATGAAGAAAACGTGAATATTGAAGTCACAAACTGTCCCTTATTTAAAAGGCAGTTTAATTGGCTATCAGAAGCAGCTTAAGTGATCTCATTTAATAATCAGGATCAAAAGTTACGTCAATTTATGTAAAGATCGGTGAAAACCACCTGGGACGATTTCACCATTATTTCAGCGTAGCCTAAACAGTTTTCCATGATTTGATGAAGATTAACAACGCAGAGAAATAAAATAACAACAGGCGCACTTCAAGTTCAAAAACGTTTTATGGTTTTTTTCATATGATAAGAATAATTCATAAATAATTTTATGGTAAAATATGTTTTATAGGTTAAAATATTGCTAATATCCCAAAATAAGCATAAACAATTGCATCAAAGACTCGAAATCTTTGGTGGAAACTGGCAAACAAGGAGTTTAATCCCTACTCCTTTTGCATATTTTTCATACAGTTATGTTTCATATTCAAAGGTTAATATTAAATTAAGATGAATTCTCTTAGCTCAATTGATAAAACTTGAGTTTGAAGTTCAGAAATGTCGGTGTTTCCTTTTACCTGTATTTAAATCCTCTGTGTAGTCTTAAAGTTCTTGCGTGCTGACTCTGCCATTTAGCTTGATAAGTTTTCTAACCAACTAGGATATCTCTTAAAAATTTGTTCTAGCGTCCAGTCTAACATTAAGAATACAGAAGTCTACGGGCGAAGTTATCATTAAGAGGTCTGTGTGGATGTTACACTAAAATCAACCTCATAATCTTGTTGAATATTGTATGGCTGATGGGATCATTCTGTACCATTATTGTGCTACCGCTAAATAAATCGAATGAATTGGCCCAGGTGGTTTGAAGGTAAGGTCAGTATAATTGTCATATCTCTGCTTATAGACCATCAATTTTGATGAAACAAAGTGTATTGTACAGCTAAAGAAGTAGGCTTTTGATATAAATAAATGAAAATGTGATACAAGGTATAACTTTATTCTCTCAGCGAAGATAACAATGTATAATCTTTTCTGTTACAACCTGTATAGGCCTTCAATTGTTGTAAAGATTTAATGTGAAAACCTTTTTATAAATCGATTAATTAAACTAACAATAAGGATTCGTTTGTAGATATTTTTATGATTTAACAGTGCACATGCTCCCCGGGCACATGCTTTAGTTTTCAAACAGTTTATGAAGGTGATATTATAATCTTTCGTTTTTCTGACAGCAACCTTTTCCATTTTTACATTAAGTCAAAAATTATCATCAACCAGACGCCATGTTCTTCATTACTCATAAGTAATAAAACAAAACATATTTATGGCTTTCCTACTTTTCCATTACACCTTTAAGGTGTCAAATCAGCAGGAGGCGTCAGATTGATTACAGGGAGATGACATGTTCCGCTCATCAATAACCTAATATCACAGTAATGGAATACAACAGCATGATACAAAATATGCTTGACATCTGATGAGGTTGATGTTCTGATTATTTTTCAAAATTTGTAACATGTTTTTGCATCCACAGAACATGGTGTGTACCCGGGGGTGTGTATAACTACACTGTTTTCTACACATATTTTATGTTGTCCTTTACAAAATTTCAACGATAAAAATAAAGGTAATGCTGTGTTTAAAGGTCATTTCTTGCATTTAGATTGCAAGATTCACTGCTGTTACACTAAAAAATGTCCCTCATTTTACGTTGCCTGTAATCTATTTTAACCGTAAAATAAAGGTAAAATTTGTGATTTGCCAAAATTAGTGTATCATTATTATTATAGATTCGCACGGTTGGTATCAATCTAATGCATTAACTTTGACAAATCAAAAGACGCTTTAGTAACAACAATGGATGTTGCCTCATATATTATTATAATCAAAATCCTAACAACACTAATTCTTGCATATACATACGAGTACTTACACAAGAAATACCGTTTATATACAACGTTATTAAGAGCAACGTAAAATTGCAGACATTTCTTAAAGTGTATTAGTTATTTGCATTTTGGTTACGTCGTGTGGATTAACTTAAAGCAAATAAATTGAAAGAGAAAAGGGGGAGTTAAGTTGTTTCTGTTGGTGAAGAGTTTCTGTGAGAAATTTAATCTAAAATCGGGGGATGTCGAAATATTACTATCTAAAATTAACGTCACATGCAATCAAATGTGCACCCCTAAAAGAAAGATACTAATCTTCGTCTAAGCATCGTCTTTGTTATAACTAATAATACCCCACTTATTGCCTAAAGATATATATTATTATTATTTATATCAGGCTTTTGTACAATACTATAAATCTGTGTATTTTACAGAAGTACCAGGATGTATACAATATTCTAAGAAATATTGTACACATCCGGGACATTTTTTATGAAAGTACCAGGATGTATACAATATTCTAAAAAATATTGTACACATCTGGGCACATTTCCAAAAATATTTTAGTTGCTCTAAGTTATTCAATTTTCAAATATTTGAATCGTCAAATTTTTCCGAGATTAAATTTTTAGAGTTTCAAATATTCGAGTTTCAAATATCCGAGTTTTACATTTTTGAGTTTCAAATAGTTGAGTTTTAAATTTTCAAGTTGCATATTTTGGAGTTGCAAATTCGAGCTCCAAATATCTGATTTTCAAAAATGTGATTTTCAAATAATTGAGTTTCAAAATTCGAGTTGCAATTTTCGAGTTTCAAATGTTCGAGTTTCAAATATTCGAGTTTCAAAAAATCGAGTTTCAAAAGCCTGATTAAAATAATAATAATAATATTGAATGGCTTATTTTCGGGTGATACAAGAAAATATTGTACTCGCTAAAAAAAATATTGCACTCTCGTGCAATATTTTTTTAGCTCGTACAATATTTTCTTGTATCACCCTCAAAGCCATTCAATATTATATAATTACTGCCTTACTGCCTAATGATGCATAAATGACATTCGTCAAACAACATTCATATTCTATTCAAAATGAAACTGGCTCGTCATTTATGAATAATCTGACAAATATATGAGACGTAAATGGGACAAATCAAAAACTACGTTGCATTGCTCCCTTTTGTAATAAGACCTTAAATATTTCGGGAGTAGTATTCTTAGCCAGAGGTATAACTAGGGGAGTGTTATGACAGGTGAAAAATAGAATAATAGAATAAGTAGAACATTGCCTAAAAGGCATTTTTTATCAGACAATTATTTCAAAATGGTCCTGTTGGTTGTGAACATTTTTTTTAGAGTGCTTATCATTTCCTTAATTCAATAAATGGTTGCATTTCTGATATTTTTTTATATTTATGTCGAACGCTCGTCATGGCATTAACAGCAGTACACAAAAGTACCTAAATATCCAATGAAGTGTAGTGCTGACTAGTTGATAGCGGTTCACCTCCTTTTAAAGCAGGTCCTCTTCTCTGAAAGTTGGAATGTATTTACTAAGAGAATTCCAGATGCGGGCTGCTGATGGAACAAAGGACCTCTTGTGGCTGACTAGGCTGCAACGAAGTATTTGGACAGCTAAGTCATGGGATACAACTAAAGATGTTCAGGAACAGCTGACAAATAGGTTGCGGGCCTCTCCATAATACATCTCAAAATACATATGGTGGAACTGTATGAGGGCTCCAATTTCTCTTCGGGTTCCAGTGGCTGAATCCTCTGGAAGGTCAATGATGCGAATAACACGCCTTTGGACAGCGTCCAACTGTGACAGTGAGGTAGGGGTTGCACCAAACCAAGCAGAATCAAGAATTTAAGCTAGATATTCAATTTCAATATTGCCATCACTGCTTTTTCTTCTATTTATGCCACTGGCAATTCAAAAAACAAATGACCTACAAATCGGTTGTATGATGGAAACTCGTCAAATGAATATCATCCTAGTTGATTGATTCTTCCTAAAATATCTAGAATTGGTGATGACGACCTATCTGCAAATAACTGGTACTCGATGCCTCTGCATGTCTGCATTTGTCCTCGTTACAACTACAAGAAACAGTGAAATGGTATTGGGCAGAAGGAAGGAAATCTAGCCATTACACACTGAAAACAAAAACTAGTCAAGCAGCTGCTTGACTAACTTTAAACTAGTCAGGCAGGTTAGTCCAGCTTGCCTGACTAGTTTGACGTTGGTCAAGCTAAATTTCAAGCCTGCTTGACTAATATTAAACTAGTCAAGTCCGCTTGACTAATGTGCGAAACTTTGCTTGACGAGTTTGCCAGACTGAGAGCTTGACTACCTTGATGGTACAAAAAGAGCTGGTCAAGCTGGCTTGACTAGCTTAAGTTAGTCAGGCTGAGCCCGTGGAGTGTGGAGTCATTGATGACAACATGGTGGACAGCACAGACATGTGAAACACCGTGCCATCGTTTGACCTTATAAATGTCACCATCATGTACTACTGATATATCGTGAATTATATCATTTGTTTATATTCAGCTGACTGACTATTTTGGTCGTACTCATATGTCACTCTTAAACCTCTCTCTACATTATTGACGGATAAGCTATATCAAATACTGTATCCTGTGACTCTGCAACTACATAGCATGCATATTTGCACTAGGTTTGTCTAGTTGGCTGGACTAGCTTGAGGTTAGTTATTTGGGATCGAATAGTTTGAGTAAGCTAGTCAAGGCAGCTGGACTAGTGTTACATTAGTCCATCCAGCTAGACTAATGTTATGTTATTCAAGATGTGTACCATCTGGACTAACTTAAAACTAGTCAATAACTAGTCAAGCGACTAGCATAAACTAGTCCAGCTTGCTGGACTAACGTCAAGTTGGTCAACAGACTAACTTAAAACTAGTCAAGCAACTAAAATGAGATTGCTAAGTTAGTCATCATTGTTAGTCCAGCAATACTGACTAACTTAAAGCTAGTCTAGATGGGTACCATCTGGATTAGCTCAAAGTTAGTCACACTGACCAGTTTAAGTTTTCAGTGCAGAATACACGATTAATTTTAACAAAAGCCATCTATTGTAGGATGTAGTAATTAACTTAATCCTAGACATTATACAATCCTAGAAAATCCATTCTTCAACATCTTAATCAACTGTAGACAACATAATGAAGATATCTGAATTAGACTAACCTAGCTGTTTTTCAGCAGCATAGTCACTCAACATACATCATAGAAATTATACCTATATTGTCACAGCCCAGATTCAAAGTTCTCTAACTCACGATGATCAGCATGCGTGACACATAATCATTTAAGATTAAATTTAAACTTAATAAGAATAGACGACGTCCCTTGGAATGAAAATGTGTAAACTAAGTTTTGATATCATGTATTGCTTTAAGCAAAATTTCTTTGCGCTCTTTGTACATTATACATCAACAATGTTACTGGCGTTTATCAAAACACATGGAGCTTTGTCAAAGAAAATAAAAATGCATATTACATCATTCATGACTCTCGTTCTCTGAGAAGTCATTGATTTGATACTGGCAAAAGTATTGCATTTTGATGAAATCATTGTCGATGCAGTCTCTTTCATAACGTCATGTTTTGCTTTCAAATTAAAACAAATATACAGTAAACTTAATTTTGATCTATAGGATTTAGTTGTCACCATAAATCTCATGTAAGATATTAGTACAACATACAACATTAAATAAAAATATTACGTTTAAAGACATTCTGAAACGGTACATGAGCTTTAGCTTTTCCTACTTCACATAGAGATGGTCAACACGCCAACGGTAAAATTCGAATTTCCGAGGGTAATTTTAAGTGGAAAAACAAATGTGAAACACCTTTATTTTTGTAGAGCCGGTGTTCTACCTCAACAATAAAAAACAAAAAAATCAATTATTCATGATATTTTGATTATTTGGGGTCAAAAACAACAGAAGTTTTAAGAAACCTACGTTATTGCCAATCAAGTAAACACACATACACAATTTTGAATTCATGAAAATTGTAATTAAGTGCCATATTCTTCTCAAATGAATAATCACTGACATACCAACAATAATAACAATATAACATTATAAAACTCATGTACAAATATCAACAATTTCAACTGGAAAGATGACCTTTGACCTAAGCTAAGGTCAAAGGTCGAGTTACGTGTTTACGATTGGCAAACTACGATCACATTTGGCACTTATTGGTGATTGATGGCGACACACGGCTTCATAGAAATATACAACCCCTTGTGACTAATAATACATTAAAATAAAGATTATTACACTCTGAACACGATTCTGAAAGAAAATTGAAAAAAGCAAATAGTTTTTGAAATAGGGTCATTTTTCATTTTTTTCATGAAAAAAAACTAAGTCCTTAGAAATGTCATATGCGCATGCTCAAACGGACCGTTCCATTTGTGCAATAGGGATTAAAAATATACCCATGTTCATCATGGTAAACTTAAAGTAAATGCATTTAACAAATATAATAAATACTACGTATATTACTTTGTTTATAGTTCACATTTTATTAATAAATCAATTCAACTATCGTCTGAGCCTGAAGGTAATCCTTTTTATGATACAAACACAAATCAAAACACACAATTCAGTCAACTACCCCCTACCAGACTTTACCATGTTTGCGAAAAAATGTTTATACGTATTTTCCTATACTGAAATCTTGGGAATTTCGATAAAATATTCGGCTTTCTGGATACTGCTTTATCTATATGATTTCAAGTTGACTTTTTTAGATTTCTCTTCAAAATACGGTCATTTTGAAATGCGAAGTCTCTAATTTGGAAATTATTTCCTTTTTTTAGACAGAAAAAATCAATTCTTTTAAGGTCTTTGAATAATTTAATTTTGAACATTTAAAATATGTAGTAAGCCTTCTTTACAATAGCATCAGATTTAATGAAATTGTATATGCTATACTCTAAAAAACTTCGAAAATAAACCGAGTTCTGTTCGAAATTAATTTCTCCACAATTTTGAATTGCCGTGAGATTTCGCCTAGCAGTAACCTGTGTTGTTAAACTGCAAAATACTCTTCGCTTAGAAAATGAAGCCCAATACGGAACTGTACAAATCAATAACAACAAGTAACATTAGGAAAGATCGATGCAGATGAGTGGTAATCCTTTTTATTGACAGAGTGAAAATTCCCATACTGTGTTTTAACTTCCCGGGCGTAAGTCTCATTGAATAAACGTGTCGCCACTGATTTCGTATTTGTCAAAACTTGAGCTATGAGATTTTCAATTAATTTTTTTAATTACTTCTGTTTTTCCAATAATTGTGAAATTTTCAGGATTTCATATTTTTACTATATAGGTTTGAAAATATTAAAAAGTATATATATTTTTTTGAAATGGGCCAAAAATACACTGGACTGAAAAAGGCGTTTCGCTCAGCTGTAGTGTGAGAAAACATTGACCACCTCTACTTCACACAAGTTTATCAAGGTGATATTAACTATTAAGTGGTTTATGTTTTCATTTTCTAATAATAACTTTTACTACTTTTGTCAAGTCAAGAATCATACCCGGTACTGATGTTCAATCAACCAGACACCATATTTTTATTACTCTTCAGTAATAGAACTGCACAAATTCATAGTTTTCCTACTTTTCTACGCCTTTGAGGTGTCAAATAAGCAGGAGGCGTCAGATTGATGACAAGGAGATGACATGTTCCGCTCATCTCTAACCTAATATCACAGTAATGGAATACAGCAGCATGATACAAAATGTGCTTGACATCTGATGAGGTTGATGTTCTGATTATTCTTTTTATATTAAAGATCGTGCTATATGTATTTCTTTTGCAAACTGTTTCAGTATATTTCTATTGATTATGCAAATTTTAAATACAAGTTCAATGACTGAATTATTTAATCAAATCATGAGTTTTAAGTTAATCTACATAACAAGGATGTATAAGCTGAAATATACATATGAATACGCCAGTACAAGAAAACCCCAACTCCAATAGCTCCTTTGTGTTAATTATACTTACAAAATATACATGCATACACATCTCTGAAAATGCTTTCACATAACTAAAAAGCATTTCCATGTCTAAATCCAAATCATAGCGTCACATTGACCTTGTAGTTGAATTTTTAGATATTGTTAGATAATTATTATAGTACAATGTATATATTTGCTATATTTAAACAGCCAGTACAAGAAAACACCAACTCCATGAGCTCCCCTCTGCAACTGAAATTTACAGTTTAACCCTTGTTCCCCTGAGCTATTTTTGTTACACGTTCTCCGAAGAGGGGGGGGGGGTTGTTGTTGTTGCAACCCCCCTAATT
>JXSR01S032624.1:3635-17175 GCA_000969725.1 Ophiothrix spiculata | reverse complement strand
CAAAGGCAGTGGAAACTATTTATCTTTTCATGATTGAAAAATAGTTAGGATTCACATTTTCCTGAGCATGTGGATTCCTCGTACCCTTAACTCTCACTTTCAAGCAATGCTGTTACCATGACAGAAGCGTGGCAGAATTTGATGTCACATTATCATGCATGATATTGAAACCATGCAAAAAAGTGTATTTTCGAAGCATAGTCATGAAAATGCCAAAGTAAACTTGTTTTTGTTGCCACAAGAAGGCTACAAGAAGTTAAATACATTTTTTTCGGCTGTTTTAAAAAATGATTTTGAAACAAATAAGTCTTGCTCAAAAGCGACATTACCTTTCATCAAAAGGTAAGGTGTGTTGTATAGAGAATTGTTTCCATAAACGGAAACTTGTTTTATGCAGGAGAAATACAGCCAACATGGCGACTTCTGTCTAGACAAATTCTGGTAATCCAAGGGGAACTTATTGGTAACCGTTTATGTACCAAATGTGGCAGTTTTATAAAAACAAGATATATCTGCATTTAGAATACTCATTAGTACACGCGAAATGTTAGTAAGAATTGAGTCCCCAACAGTCGGGTCGCCAAAACACATCTGACTTTTGTGGAAGTACCGTATTACACATTCTTACGTTATTTTTTTTTGAAAAAAGTCATTCACTTATTTAAAAAGTAAATACATATTAATCAAATTAAAACAAAAAAGAAAACATGTCTGATTGAGCTGCCGTTTTGGACAAGCCGTTGTCTTATAGAGTACATTTAAACTTTTTCTTTTGAAAAAACCCGAAAATATGAATTCACTCAGGTACCTCCAAGGTAAATGTTATCAAAAAAACATGTATAGATATCGCATGACAAGTATTGTATATGATACAGGAATGTCAGATCGTGAATACCACATCAAATGGAACGCTGAATTGTTTTTGAAAGACCGTGTCTGCAGCATGACATTTATATCTGGATACATGTTTTTGAGGTCTAACAAGTTTCGAAGTACATTCTGAAATACTGATATCAAATATATATCAAATGTTGTCAGACACATGGACATGTTTTATTAAACATATACGCTGATTCCAATTTGAGTAGTGGATATCATTGAAATGTGTATATACCACAAAATATATATTACTTTTGGAAATCGAATTAACCTTTTTTTTGCTAAGTTGATGGTTATGCAGTAAATATAAAATATTGTTCATGCCACAATACGCAAAGGTAACGTGGTGCTCTGCTCTTATATTTAAATATTATTCACTCAATTGTAAGCAGGACCCGTGACTGTACACAACATTTTCAAATCGAGTCGTGAAAGTGTTGCATGTAAATATAGAAATTGCCAGTATAAGTTTAACCTCCAGTAAGATTTCATTAATACGTATTGTCTTTTAGTTAGCATGAACTTGAATGCAAAAGATTAAAATCATGATGCAGTGAAGTCTGTTTCAAAGGTTTGATTAATCAACGTGCTTGTTAAATTTAACTTAACAGATGGTTTGTACCCCGGTGGAGTGTATTTTAATTTCAAAATATTAAGGGCGTCTTACATCCATTCTTCTACATAATTATCCTTTGTAACTATTAACATGAATAAAAAACAAGAAAGAAGAGTAAAAATGCAAAGCTGACACTTAACATGACTTCTTTATTTCTCAAATGTTGATTAATATGGTTTATAAATTTATAATTATCAACATTTGGAAGTGTATTAAAAACAGAAAAATAACGCCTCAACCTGGTATAGAATATTTAGCATAAACGCATGTATAATTGTTCTCATTACTAATTTAACAAATCAACAGTGTAATATCAGTTCGGCGGAACTCACAATTCGGATACGTATCCGAATTACCCATATCCGAATTTGGATTAAAAACAGCTGAAACGGGATATCAGCTGAAATGAATATTCAGCTTCGCCGCGCATCATACCGGTATGCAAAAAGTCAATAACATTGTCATCATTTGTCATCTAAATTCTATCAAAGTATCGGCCAATTTTGTTTTTGCTGCCCTCTGTGATAAGAAGCTATCAGGACATGTTTCGAAGATGTTCCCCTGGAATTGCACAGATGAAAATGACATTACCACAGATACATTTATCATAAATGCAAGAAAGATGTTTTACATGTACTCGCAAGCTTGCGCTATCGATTTGTTTCCTGCGCCACGACAGGAGTATCAGAATTCAGATACCCCTCCATATCCTTATTCTGATACGGGTATCACTATTTGGATACGAAATGTGCGTGTGTATCCGAATTCGGATACGTATCCGAATTGTGAGTTCCGCTGAACTGATATAGAACAAGAAGTATAGAGCCATTTGGTGAAATACTGAACGATACTAGGTAACAAAGAGTTCAATTCCATGATTATTTCCGCTTTATTATTGCACTATTTAGATGATGTTGACGTAAGAATCAGATAACATTAAAAGGATGTAACAAAATATAATGTAAACAATCAATAAAATTGACAGACAAATGCATATTGAACGGAGTTGTAATGGCGGTTCAGGAAAGGGTAGTCTGAGAGTCTAATGGGTTTTATAATGGCGAACGCATTTATGTGTAACAACATCATTGTTACCTCCGGTTGCGTTCAATGCAAATGAAATGAATGCCTATTTGAGTCATGATATATAATTTTCTGAGAAATTCTTAATGAATCGATGTACCAATAACAAATATGACAGAAATACCACATGCTTTCCAAAATTATATTGTAAACAACCAGAATGATATGGCTTAAATAGTTAAGATTTCTAATTTTCTACGTCAGTAATGTTCTGAATTACAGAGATGATTTGTTTTCAAGTAAACCACTTTTAAAGTAAATTAGTCAGTAAGCTTCCTTTATTTCTTTCAAGTCATCTTAGCAAAAAATTCACTTACACTATAAAGGAAAAACTCTAAATTTTTATACCCACGTTCTCAATTTGCATTTTCTTTCTCATTTTTAAGATAATAAGAGTTCAAAGTCATCTTTATCGGCAGGTCACGTTAATAAAAAGAATCTCGCAACCAAGATTTTGTAATATCGATCGTCAGATCGAATCATTACATTGCTCATTATAAGTTCATTTGCATAGGACCTCAGTACACACTGACCTTTGTCAACTGAATCAAATTATCTTCCTTGTTCCTCCGCCATCCTCTCCAACCACATGCAAATCATATGACATCATCGTTCGGCGAGTTAGGTATAACCAATTAAATAGCCTAATTGAATTCATATTATTCTCATGCTCATCGATGCAAGCAGAGGGCAAAGTTCTCATACAACTAACTTTTATCTAAATGTATGGGTATGATAATGTTAAGATTAAATTCAGTTTGTACGGGTAAAGTCCCTGGGAACCAACACATGTTAACTCAGTTTGTATTTGATTTGGGGAACTGATTTGATTATCTAGAGAAAGTTCAGTAAAGTTCTGTACATGAGGTGTTTAGCAAAATATTGTACGATCAATTATGGGTCAATACATGTAAACAGTGTCTCGAGAGAGGCTACAACGCCTCGATAACGCTTTTGCATCATAGGAGCAATTATTCGTATATATTGAACCGATAAACAATGTAGAATTAGCAATGTGTTCATTGTATATAGCCGTAACTTAAGGACTGGTAATATATATATAGATGAAAAATTCAAATTACAAGAACGATCAATAGTTCAAATGTACATGCGGAAGAACCTTAATGTGAGAAAAAATCATTAGATGGAAAAAATCAATATTCTAAACTGCAATGCAAGCGCTCTGCGTTTTCCCTACTGTTATAAATGTTTACTCATAAATTATGATTATTTTTGTTACAATAGTCACAAAAATACTTCCTGAATTGAAAGAAAACATACGATTACTTAAAGCACGATTGGATATTTAACTTAATTATCATGATTGGTTATTGAATTACAAAAATGACCATGCGGGACAAATCAACCATTTCTTGAACAAATAGAGCACCAAATTACTATGAAGAAATTCTTAGTCACTGAGTGCGACTTCACTTCCTAATAAGGAATTTTGGCCATCCATTATGAGACGATAGATGACAGGCAAAACAAAAAATCTTATCTTTTATTCTCTAATTAATACGCAGGTTGACATCCAAGGGTATTTTGAATGAACCAGAACTGTATGCATCACATACGAAATGGGTTTCTAATGGCGGTCTCATTTATTTGTAGCAACAATTACATTGTCAACTCCCAATAGTTGGTCTTTATAATGAAATCTGATACATGGAGAGTTGTACTAACGAGTTTTGTTGTACATTTCATGATGTCATGATGATTTCGTGATGCAATTTAGTGTGAAAGGAAAGAAACACACCAACGACGGTAACTTTTTTAAATTTAAGTTTTCAATAAGTATTCAATTTAATTAAATTTTCAATTTTCAAGGGCAGGCAAATAATTTAAAATCTTTGATTACCTGAATCCATCTTTGAGTAATGACAGTATTTATCACGATTTTTTGTAAATAACTAAGCACAATTCTTTTTGAAAAATAAAACCATTCTAGTCTGTTGTTTATTGAAAAGTTACATAATTTTGACAGCTTAAGATACTTCAAGCACAGCTTTGTATTTTCTTGATACAAACTTAAATCCTAAAATACACGATTTTGTTTAATGATATATTTTACTGATTTTAAGTCCTCGGGATATGATATATCTTTGTTGCAAACAAACACTTAAAGCATGCTTTTTTAATAACTTTTAAAACTTTAATGTGAAACATTTAAGCTACAAATCAATGCACAAAATTAAGAAATACTTTAATACCCATGATATACTTACAAGACGCAGATAGCGTCTGGTTTGATTTTTGACGATGTGAAGACGCTAACCAGACGTTAGCAACAATTTCAACTTTACCGTCTTCGTCAGCAAAGCTAGCTGCGTCTTATAAGTATATCATGGGCATAAGGAATAAACATTCCGCATGTTTGTAAAACCACAGGCAATAGCTTTGCAAAATATGTATCAGATTATAGATTTGTCAAACATGAAAAACCATATGCCCTTGACTGACAATATTGTACTTCAAATCTATATTGCTTAACGTTGGCTCATTAACTTAATGTCTGACATTGGAATTAATGATGCGGTTTACTCATAGTATGTCTAAAAACATTATTCTTCTCATTTTAACATATGATTTATTTCAATGATAAATCAAGATTGTACTTGCGTTTTACATGTGTTATACGGAAAAACTGCAAGTTGATTATCTAATGAACCTGTCAGATAGTCTGATTTAAAACATAGATACACAAATGTATTGATAATCACAAATGACATATTAATGGAGAATCTTTGCAAAAAATGTAGAGTTGAATTTGATTTTGAGGTATATTCTCTGAAGCGGTTTATCAAAAGGAATACCTGAGTGACTTGGAGGAAATGAGTATGGCATCCTATTTTAAGCTTCTCATGCCATAATGTCAATCATAGGGATGTTTGATAAAGCGATAAGTAATATTATCCCTACCAAAGTGTTTCAATACTTAAATATGCTTTACTTTTGTCGAACACAGTCAGAGGTGAGTCATAATGACTTTCAAATATATGTTACATAATCTTTTTAAAACTATCAATTTAATCATTTTGAAATTAAGATGACCATCCATGTCATCGATACTCATGTGTTTATTTAATTTTCTTAGATGAAAAATAAAATTTGTCATTTGGTTTGTTTGGTATCTTAGATTTTTTTTTTGTAAATGTGCCCCGTCATATCTAAAGGTACCTTAAGGGTCCCAAAATCAAAATTGATTTTTTGATCTCAGTTAAAAGTTCAAGCTTTAAAATAACACCTTGCTTTTGATTATTGGATGTTTGGTTGCAAATTTACATCCAAATTGGTAAAATGAAACTGAGAAAATCGAGTTTAATGTTGTTGTAATGAGTAAAGCTTGAATGGAGGGAGGATTTTCATCTAGGTTTTTAACACATTTTTCTTATGTTTTGGATGTTGGAACCTGATTAATATGATATAATACACTTCAAAGGTAATGTTTCGGATGAAATTAGAAATTCGACTTTGGACATAATTTTTGAATATGCTTAGCTTCAATACCCCGCATCTTGTAATTTACTATGCCGACTGTAAGGTACATATCGATATGACGGGCCACAAATGTGGCTGTAACAATCTGCTTTGAAGTCTGTGTTATAACCTAAGTTCAAAAAGTACTCTGTAGTGTTGCTAGCCGTGGGTGTTTCTTGTTAAGATATTAATAGATGATACATTAAAATAAAATATAATTAGTGGTGGAAAGATGCGTAATCAGTGGTATGTTCTCAAATACTGTTCAAACACTCAAAATGGTACTAAAATGAGATTAAAAAATTGCTGTTCATACTATTTTAAATGCGAGAAATCTGAGAACACAAAATTCATAATTATGTATTGTAAAAATTACCCACGAATCGAAATCCAGCAAGGCGAATTATATTATCAATAGTATATCACCATAACAAAAAGTAAACCATTATGCAGAAACATTACTGTGTAAAATAAGAATGCATAATTTAGTCTGAATAATTGGAACATCTGTACAAAATTATCTATTCGTTTTGCTTATCAAAATGTTTTTTGATGTAATAATGTCATCGATTTAGCATGTCAACTTGAAGAGTGCCCCAGGTGTTGACTTAAAACAATTTTGACAGAGTTTGCAATGTTAATTCTCATTTTGTTTTTGATTATCAGTAAAGGGCTAAATACACTTCGTCATTTTTGTAGTCATGTTCATTCAGATTTTTTCTCATAGTGTTAAATTTTCACCACTATGTAACATTGATTTAATTCACACTGATTTAATTCTACATACTGATTTTTTCACGACCACTTCCTAAATTAAAAGGAGAAAATTAACTCTTAAAAGTGGGAGTGGAGGCAGTGAGCAAAAATGTCACCAAACACTGCAATGGGCATGAGCATCACATTATGCTAATATAAACGACACTTTGTAAACCAAACTGTTATTGTCACCAATACCGTAATCCAATAATGTTACCGGAGAATCGTTGGTTTAATTTCAACATGTTCAAGGGTTTTGTGATTGGATGTGGGCGGAACATTATAGATCAAGAAGGTTTACTGTAACGGTCAGTAGTCTCTGTATCATCAATCTCGGCTCATAATTCTATCCAAACACAAAATGGTTGAACATTTTGATAAGTGATATGTGACAGAAATGATCATTGTCATTTTTACTCTTATAAATATATAGATGTAAAGAGTATATTTGAATGAAAAATGACATCTTGTTTCACTCAGCTTGCAGAAGTTAAGCTGTGGTCCGTCTAAGGTTGTCATGTAGTATGTAAAACAAGGATAAACGTGTTTAAAGATCTCTAAGCCTTATGTTTTCTGCTGATTGCACTAAAAGCATTAATTTCATATTTCTGATCATTGTCTTAAAAGAAAACTTTGCAAGTGTTTAAAAGCAAGTCAAAAAATTATGAATCTGCAAAAAAAAGTCAATTTCGGCATATCAGTACAATCTGCATGAATTTTCACCAGTAGCGCAACATGAAATTCCACATCTTAGTTAACACATAAGTACAAATATGAAAATGACCGATTTATTTTCAACGACAATGTCAAGATATAGCAGGTATAGAATTACCCACAACGAAGAAACATGTAGCGCATCATATTATCGTCTTTTTTAGCTAAAGATAACAAATTGTTAAATCTAGTCTCCAGCAAAGCAGCTAAGTCTACAGCGACGAATTAAAGAAAATGTATTTGAATGTTAACATGTCAAAGATGTGTAATATTATTTGAACTGCGAATAACTATTTGCAAATAGACAACAAATGGAGGTTCATTTTGCATGTTAGTGCATCTACTTTTTGTGCGGGTATATTTTATGCTTTTTCATATAATTTTAATTTAAATTTTGCATGGAAGTGCATTTACTTTTTGTGCGGGCATTTGGTTTTGCTTTTTCATATAATTTTAATTTTAATTTTAGTATCATTATTGATTAACATGATCTCAACCTTGAAACTACTGTTTGATATATCTCCTTATTAAATTTGTTCTGGTTAAATTTCTGCAATCAAACAAAAATTAAAAGATACAAAAAGTAAAGAGAATGAATATAACACTAAACTGTTGTCGTGGATTCGAAAACATTACATCGTTAAACCATGGTAAGTGTATAGTTACATTACACATCAGTTCAATAAAATTCATAGTTACATTTCAAAAATTATTATCAAAAAGAAATGCAAAAACGAGCATTAATGACGGCTGACATCTAAATGGATGTCTTGTGAAGAACCATTTTATCATTTCACATGTACAATTTTGTAGAAGCATTACGTATTATATAAATTGAATTCATACACTCTGCGTTAAGTGAGCGTTGAAATTATAAATCTAATTGAACAGTTGGTAACTTATACGCATTCATTAATCTCAATAATTGCACGCTGCGTATCGCGTAGTGCGTTGTACAATTCCATATACGCGTACGCGTAACATGCTCGCGCTTGTATGGCAAGTTTCATTTTAAAAGAAAGGTAAATCTAAATTACAATGATTAACATGGGACGATGGATGGTTGTATTTTGTATATTTTATTGAAATAGCAAACACATTTTAAAATAATTATGCCGTTTAATTTCTTTGCAATTTCATTCTAATCATTGTCATGTATGAATTATATTAATAACTGCTCTTTACTTGGCGCTCGTGAAATTGAACAAAAATAATGCACCTTGTGCTGAAGTCGAAGTTGTCCAACTCACTCGGCTACGCCTCGTGAGTGTGGACAACTTCAACTTCAGCACGCGGTGCATTATTGTTGTACAATTTCACTCGCGTCAAGTAATACGCAGTTATTAATCTATAATTCATGTAAATTAATCTGCAGTAAATTTAGTGATTATATATATATTTTTTTATCATTTTAAATACGTTTTCATAATTGTTTTAATACAATTAACCTATTAAATATAAAAAATGAAATAAAAATAAAAACTTAAAAATAAAAATCAAATATAAAATGCCACAAATCCGTTTGGTTGTGTTGTAGATATTAAATTAACAGCAACAAAAACATGAAAAGTGAACAATAAAAATGCATGGCTAACATCTAATTTTATATTATTTTCGAATCCTATAACTGTCGACAAACTACTTCAAATTTGACTTGTGTAAAGAAATTGCATATTAAACCTTAAACTGATTTAGGGTATTAATACCCATTTTGTTCCCATATCTGAATTTACACAGAGGATGTTTTAAACAAACTCTTTCGTGAAATACACGATGCTGAGTAATAGTAGTTTTAACATCATGATTTGCCTCCGATTTTAGATGTTGACGTAGGAATTCAATAACATGAAATTGATATAACAAATATTATGAAAACAATCAATAACATTGACGGACAAAAGCACGTTGATCAAAAAATTAATGGAGGTTCAGATAGGCTAGTTGTCTGAGAGTCTAATGGGTTTTATAATAGCGGACGCATTTACGTATTTGTAACAACACCATACCTCTCTTTGCTCCAAATAATTGCAGCTTGAAAGTGAAATTTAATGCCAAACGGATCGATGTACATTTGTACATTTAACAAATACCACAAGCATTCTGAACTTATATGGAGGACGAACTAAAACGTCTCATCTATAAATCACGGATGATCCTTTTTTCAAACAGGGTTAGAAAACAAAAATGTTTAGGGCTGTATTTTTGGGAAAAAAATAAGGCTGCTTAGGGGATCAGTGTTTCAAATTACATTTCCATTAGTCTTTATTTGATTCCGGCCATCTTTATGTTGCTGTCTCTGTATTGTTTGCATCCTGACATTTAACCGAATTTAATTAATATTATTCCAAATGAGAACAACAGAAGCATAAAGAAAGTATGTTCCGATTTGTCTTTACTACGTTAATCAATCTGTTAATGTACTTTAATTTCATCGACGAGAGACTAGGACATGCTCAAAGATACGAGATGAGGGTAAAGTTCTCTTTCGACTGAGTATGGTTAATGCATACTGTATGATTATAATTTAGTTTATGCGGGCAAGGTCCCTCGGAGCAAACACGTGCTAACTTTGTTTGTATCTGATTCCGGGACCTGATTTGATTATCTCCAGTTAGATACAGTGCATGAGTGAAAATTCTGTGGAAAAGTGTGAAGCAAAATTTTATTCGAGAAATTACAGGTCAATATATGCAAATAGTGTCCCAAGAGCTATGTTTCGTCTTTGTTTCTTTACATGCTTAAGGTTTATGGATAACGTATTGAACGTACTTGTAACGAACACATGACGAACAACAATGCATAAAACAGAACAATAGTGGGATAAAGTTCGTTAGGCATACGTTTTGTTCTATACGGTGATTTGTCACAGAGTCTTAAAGTATATATTACGTAAATGTATCGCACGTTTTTATATCTCTAGAAATAACCTGTGTGGCCGCATGTGACCAAAAATAGAAGGCGCAGATATTTGAATATGGAATATTTCAAAAAATATTCATTATACGCACGAAAATCAAAAATAGATTATGATACAACGATGCAATTATGATTGTTATCAAATAAATATTTGTTTCCTTTTTCGGAATCTCTAACTCTGATGTGGTTCCATTATACTTCAAAATAGCTATTTTCAATTTTCAAAGAGAGAAATTTAAACAAAACAAATTCATTAAATCATCAAGGTTATGGTTGCAATACAGTAGCCGAAAATGTGATTTGGATAGCATAGGTGGATGTGAAAAAACGGGTATAAGATGTTCATTTTTGAATAGTGATTATTAGTATTATTGCCTTTATACTTATTTAAACTTGTACATGCAAAATTTAAGCGATATATCGATAGAAAGAAATCAGAAATGCCCAGTGGCGTGCACAGGATTTTGTTAGTGATGGGGCACAAACACCAGGTTCACCCGAATGACATACGACTAGAAAGAAAATAGTACAAACAATTTTTTGACGTAGCTTTTGAAAAGTGACAAGCAAAAAAAAAAGGTCTTAGAAGCGCACGGCAACGATATTTAAAACATTTGAAACCATTTTTTTAAATCATTTCTTTTGATCCCCCCCTCCCCTTTCTTTTCTCTCTTTTTTTATTGTTAAGATCTCCGAATGGGCCTTTTTCCCCCGACTGACTCACGTCACTGGAAATGTCTTTTTGCATGTTTAAAAACGAAAGGTAAAGACCTTGAAAATATGTGGTAGGGTTTATTTATAAAGTCTAGATTTTTGAAATGAGAAAATGGTGGCCTTGTCCGAGGATTGATTTGCTCATTACCTTACCTTGAGTTACAATGGTTAACATTGGAATAATGATTTGGCTTGCTCATAGAGTGTTGTACTTTATTCAAATAAAGATTATCTTTGCACGAAATTGATTATAATTATAATCAGAATTGTACTTATTGCAACCACATAACATTCTAGATATGACCAAATATCATGACATCCTGATTGTTGATAATCACGTATGGAATATGAATAGAGAATCTGGAAAAAAGATGTAGCATTTAGTTTTAATAAGTTTATTCCGTGAAGAACTTTATCAAAAAGAATACCTAATTGACTCATACCACAATGTCAATCATAAGGGTGTTTTATATTATATGAGTTTCATATGCTTATTTTACTTGCGAACTCGGTCGGAGGTGAGTCGTATTAACTTTTAAATAATATTTTAAATAATCACTACAATACTATGAAAGACAATTAATGGCATACATTCAAATGTAAATTGTTTTTCATTTTGTATTCTTTTTACTACATTAAAATCATTATTGTTATTATTATTATATATCTTTGTAAAATATACTGAAAAAACACATCAAAAAATCAGAGAAAAGGATAATGGACGACATTTGAGCTACAATCCTAGTCTAACGGAAATATTCTGCATAGATATTTGAATTTCCGGATCTCTGCTTTAATGCTAAAAATAAAAGACTTTTGATTATAATATTTATAAAATCGAAATTTTTAATTTACCTTGGACAAAGTTTTATAGAAAAAATGCTTACTTGAAGCATCAGGTAGTAATAAATTATGTACGCACCAATTCCCGTGAATTTTATTTGACATTCCAAAATATTTTAAACTTTGTAAAAATTGTTCGAATTGGCACAAGCTCCCTCAAAACGTTGCATAAAAACGCAAAAGCAAACCAAAAATGGATGAAAATTCGAATTTTTTAGAACTTTTCTGGCAACATTTTGAACTAGCGGCCATTTTTGCATAAAATCGTGATTTTCCTATACTTTTTAACGACATTATAACGACTTTGCCGATTTTAATGATCTTGATATCGTTGGTAAGGTAAGAACCACACGTACACTTAACAATTGGTAGAAAAGACGAGTCCATATCGATTAGAGGAGGGTAAACATTTGTGCTATCCGTTCTAAAGAAAGTATTTAAACATTAAAAATCATTTGTGGAAAGCTGCGTTGTCAGTCATTTTTCCTCAAAAATTCAAAACAGTACCAATAATGGCAAATCATATTCATGAATAGTATATCATATAAAAACTCGTCCTGTTATAAAATAACAATACTCTGCAAAATGGGAAAGCATAATTGAGTTTGTATGATAGGAACATCTGTACTGAATTATCAATTCCGTTTGTTAGTTAAAAGCATACATATTAATAGTATTTAGACATGTCATTGTTTTAACGATTCAACTAGTACGAGTGCCGATAATATTGGATTACAAAATCTAACTATGATAGAGTAATAGAAACACGATTTTTTCATATTATTTGAAACACTTATCTAATTCTTCATAAAGAATTTTCTACAACAAATGATCAAATTAGGGAACATAGCAAAACTGTGCGTTTCATCTTGGCTGAAGGTGTATAACAGCAACACATCAGTTTATACAAACGTATGTTCAGTTAGCCAAACCGTTTTATGTCATCAATATCGTAATCCAATAATGTTACCCGAGAATCGTTGGTTTAATTTCGAGGGTTTTGTGAGTGGATGTGGGCAGTACATTATAGATCAAGTGAGTTTACTGTAACGGTCAGTAGTCTTTGTATCATCCCGGACTACTAACACTCCCGGCTCATATTTCTATCCAAACACAAAATCGTTAACATTTTGATAACCGCAATGTACGAAGATGAAAATAGCCAATACAGGCAGCCATGTGGCCAAGACAAAGAATTACCTTTAGCAAAGAAAAAGTGTTTTACTTAATTATTTTTTCGGTATAAAACGAATATTTGAATGAATTCATCATTAATTGCATTTTATGTAATATTATAAAACATAATTTTTATTTTAATCTGCAAAACAGAAACAAAAGCATAGTCATACATATATTTTTAACCTGGATATAGAGGTGGTAAATACTTTCAACTTTCTTGGATCAGTCATTGTGGATGAAGGAGGCAGCTCCCAGGAAATTAGAAGACGTTTGGCAATGACTAGGACAGCTGCTATCGGACTTGATGACATCTGGAAAGACAGAGGAATCACCATAACAACAAAGAAAAGCATTATGAGC
>JXSR01S032612.1:0-10939 GCA_000969725.1 Ophiothrix spiculata | reverse complement strand
TTTGAAGGCATTTTAAAACATGTCTTAAAATCCCATTGACTTAACACACAAAAGTTCAAAGGTCGGTAGCCCCCCCTAAATAATCATGAAAAGTTGTAAAATTTTGTATGTGGTGTTTTTTACCCCCAATGCACCAAATGAGAGGGTAGCCCGATAAAAAATCAAAACTTTGATTTTTTCAAAATCAGCCTAATGTTTATCCCTGGGGTTACTTTTTGCGTTTTTGGAGACAATCTGTTAGGGGATGGTAACCACATACGCCCTCTCTTTTAGAAGATGAAGGTTACGTCAGGTCAGGGTTTTTACAATCATAGTAAAGTATCTAAAAACATGCAATCCCGGGCATGTAATGCTACATTACTTTATATTTCTTATAATGCTACAGCTATTAATCTTCTACTAAGTTATATATAATATGACGAAATACTCTTACTATTCAACATAAGTCTTAAATTAATCACGCACCTAAATATTTCGAACCAAATCTGTAAGAATCCAAAATGAACTTTCAAAGACAATTGATTACATTTGCAGTGGAATGTCAATCACGTAATGTAGGTAAAAGTAAGGAATATGTGTTAAATAATTTAAACGGCAGCTGAAAATGCGCTGCGCTACTTGTAGTCTGCTATAGTGTGAAATGCAATTTAGTTTTGGACACTCAGCATGCTCGACTATTAGGTATTAAGTAGTATTGCCAGTATTCGAGTTGTGACATTTGTTTTATATGGAATTACGCTTTAGTAAAAAAAAACCAGTAAAAATGGAAATGTGTAAAACGAATTGCAGATGACTCAAACTCTCAAAACTCTAACATCCTATTATTCTATATTGCGTGTGTGTTTTATTTTTACTCTTAACCACAGAAACGCAGACGCATCGCGTGCCTATTTGTGAACAATGTCACTGTGACATGAGAGTGTAAGAAAGTCGTGTCTACAATAGCTTCCATTTTTCATTATACACTATAATTATAGTGTTCGTCAGTGGCTCTTAAAATTGTTCTTCAGGTGACAATAATGTCACTTGAAGAATGTTCTTTAGATGACAGTGTCACTTGAAGAACCATTTCAATAGGGACACTGACATGTTGAAGGCAGCCATCACAGATACGACTTTCTTGCACTCACAAGACGTTGTTTTAGATGAGCTTCGGTGGATTTTATCTTTAACAAATCTCAATTTAAAGACATTTAAGAACATTACTTTTATGTAGTCCTAATGTAGCAAAATGCACAGGTGCAGCGCAAATATCAACATCTTTCACAGTAAGCTTATGAAAGCAATTTAAAACTGTTTTTATAACTTCAGATATTGCAAAGAAAATGACCCAATTCAATATATCAAAGCTTTAAGAGGATACATGACCTGGAATTTTTAAGATGGAATTTGTGGCTCTGATTTACATTGTTGAATGAATTGTAGAAACATGTCAGCTGATTGTATGTGACATGTGCATACCATGATATGATTTTCTATTTAAAGTAACCGTTGCTCCTATTTTCATGATTATCAGTGATAAAATTGTCTGACAAAAGTAATTTTAAAATCAGCTTTAATTCAGCTTTCATAATTATATCATCTGAAATCACGTCTTTTTTCATTTCATGCATGATACACGACGAATCAATAAAATGTCGGAAAGACGGTGTCATACTTTTTAAGATTTAGAATTTGACATAAATGGCAGGCTATCCGTGTTTTGAAAGTTAAGTCTCTAAACTTTAATTTATAACGACAATGTCAGACGTTAATGGATTTGCCTTTGTTTTGTTGGAGCTTAAATGACATGTTAAAGAATATGTAAAACCCGTGTTTTATAATTATGTATTATATACATATCAATTTGTGTCGGGGTGGGGGCAATCCACGCAAGTTTTTCTGTTATTTGTACGTTTTCCTTATCTATCATTTATAATTACAATCTGCATGTATAATATTTGCAGTTTATATAGAGTATATCTTCCCTTTATCAAATTTTCAACTTTTGTTCAAAAAAACAACAACAACAAACACACAAACACGAAACAACTATATATTTGCCTGAAATGTCATATACGTACATTTTTGATTTAAAATATGCATTTAATGTGAGGAATAAGAAAATTTAATCAGTAATAACTTCTGACCTACTTAATGTTCTGTGAGCGGGCAGTTACGACGATATGGAAGTTTTTCACTGTGTTCGTCACATCATATTTGGTTAGTTTGTAGAGAACTGTTTTTGCAGAAATTGTTTGGTTACATCATCACACCTCTGGGATTTGATATCGTTTTGTTTTGAAATTGCCTTTGGATAAATAGATATCATCTACAAATGAAAATGAACACTACCCAACACAACGTGAGTGCAATAACCATGATAACAGAGTGGTGGTTTATCATTATGCTATGTAATTTTTATTATTTGTGCTAGATCCTTGGACTAGAATCTCATCTATGTTTGCAATTAATCATCATGTCATTCTTATGGGAAACCTTTGTGATTATGATAAAAAAATGCTGCCTAAATTATGTCTTGAGCAAAGTCAATTTCATTTTTACTTATATCAAGCCAATACGCCTATAGACAGGGAAATTCATTCTATGTTAGCTTCAAATTAAAGAACTTCACCTTTTGGCACCTACTTTTGCCGAAATTATAATGAACTACCAGTCCTTCGATTGTTGGTTCTAGCTCTTCAATATAATTATTAAATTCATTAGTCCCAGTTATCTTTAATTTTCCCACTGAATGCTGACATGATGTATGCTGGCTTTTACTTTGCCATTTGAAAAATATTAATTCCAATATCTTGTCCAAATTGGTCACATTTTGCAGAGTAAAGATGTATTGACATGTCGACATTTCTCATTGAAGTAACCTCAAGCCAAATACTTTACTATGAGAACAAGCTGCGTGTGTAAGGAACATTGATACTTTATATTTCAATTTTGAAATCGATGTTTGCTGAAACAGAAACGGAAGCTAAGAAGACTATTCCCCGGAAGGTAGATAATGAATACTTGAAGTCCCGAAGGCATGCACACTAAAGTACACATTTTGCGAACCGTATTTATCACTTTTTATTCTTCATTTTTAGTTTCTGAAATATCACAATAAACATTCATTTTATTTGCATCCTTTTACGACACCGATTTTCACTTAATATCGTTGTTTTTTTTAAATTTATATAACAACGTTACTCAAAATAAATAGTTTTGACTGTAAATGTTGCGTAATTGTATAAGAAATAGACAATAGGTATACGGATTAATTTTAGGTTTTTTGGCATATTTCAAAAATACAAAGAATTTAGGTTTGACACTTTGGATTTATAACTAGAAAAATATAACCCTCTACATTTAGGATCACTTGAACAATAATAAGAAATGCACTATTCTGTTTTAATATGCAATTTACTTTACATAGGAACATCTTCAAGGTCATCAATGATTCAAATACAAAATCTCAACGTGATGCACCTGGAATGATTGATTGGACAATTCCCATTCTTTATACAAGTCTGAAACAGACAACTTAATTATGACAAAATCTAAACGAGACCAAAGCGCCACAATGGCTTAACATTAAATATCAAGAGATCAAACAAGTACTCAGAACAGAGCCTGCGTTAGAAATACGAGCTGGTTACCATATGAAATATTTCTTTGATGAAATTTCACGCTTTTGTATACGATCAATATTAATTGACCTATTTTGTAGTATTGGAGTAAGAATTCCCTACAATTACATGTAATTGAGACTCAATTTCTCATATTAACAAGGTTAAGTGATCCTATTTACACACATATATCTCCTCCACCTGATGTTTTTATTCTTTTATTTTAAATGTATTCAATTTATTATAAAAATTGTACCATTTACAGAAGTAGGTCATGATGCAAATGGATAACAAGAGTGAGTATTCCAGTTTAATACACAATACGCGATGTTGATCTACCTCATGATTTGCTCACTTATTAATGCTTTATATATCTTTATTTATTTTTATTTATTTATTAGACTTTCTTACTGGTTAACATATAAATATTGCACAAATTCACATCAAAATGTCATAAAAAACAGAGAGTACACAGTGATGCATACAAATATTAAAAACCAGCAAGTAGGCTGGGATAAACAGGTGTGAAACACCTCTAGAACCATCCCACCTAAGACCAAAACAAAAAAGTATGGGCAAACTAAATGGCTTTCAGAAATTTAAGGATTCTACACCCTAAGGAGATAGCTATACATGAATGGTCCATTATATGTTTAGAAGAATACAAGGAATAAAATATTGTGCTCCAGGAATAAGAAAAACAAATATGGGTAGAGAATTAACCAATTGCAACCAGAACACATTTACGTCATGATGTTAGTCTGGCATATATTGCAACACATCAATAACCGAAAAATAGTTATATGAAATCTATACATGTAATGTGGTAATGTGAATATCTTGAAATTTGTTAATTGATACACTAGAATTCATATAAATCAAATTTCATTATATCACATAATCATCACTCATTATCATGTTTTCATGCTATGTATTTTTTAAACTGTTTAAAACTGTTTATAGTGATTAGCTTTATTTGTTTCATGATGAATGAAATGGCTCGAGTAAACAAAGTGCTAAATTCGGATGTTTTTCTGTCATTTATAAGGCAATTAAACTTCTATACAATACAAGTTTTGTATGTTGCAATTGTGACTCGTCATAAAGAGTTGTTAAAACAGTAAAACAAAAAAATCTTGGTTTCTGAAGAATCCTGTGACGTTTTTAAATCTTTGAAAAAAATCAATGTGTCCAACATGTGAGCTAAAGCAAATAACGTAGATCGAAGTGCGTTGGAAAATTTCTATATGAAAGTATGCGTCATACGTAAAGTGTTTTGAACCCAGGAATATTGTATTTGTACTAAAATGCACCGGTTAAATAAGATAAGAAACCTCTATACCAGAAACATGAAATACGTGATGTAAAAACTAGAACAATGATTATTACATGTATGTTGCAAATTAAATCAATACTGTGGTACAAAAGAGGTAACACATGAAAAGTATTGTCAACTATATTACTCTTTTTTTCGTTAAAGATTAATTATTTTCCCAAAAACATTATATGCATCATATTAAAAATATTGAAAGCTTTTTGAACATAAAACACCATGCACTATGTATGAAGTGGAGAAACTGAAATATATGATTCAAAAAAACGTTTAATGCAAATAGATCGTAAGCGAGAATTATGTTTAAAGGATACATAAGAATAGAAACACATCTAAATGCCTGCTGAATTCTTTAAAACTATCAGGCTGACATAAGGCTCATTCTCCGATAAACCGTGCAACTTTGGTTAGAGAAATGTTGAAATTTCGACTACTAACAACTCAAGAAAAACATACAAAATCATAAACTCTTATGGCTTCTGAAGAAGAAAAAGTGCATGGGATATGTTTTAAAAATACTTGATTTTTAATCATTGTATTCCCTATACCTAATGTTCGTATCTGTTGGTTCGTATCTGTTGGAATCTTTTTTTAAATATTCATTATTGAGAAAATTAGTTTTCTTACAAACTTGATCTTTACACTAAATTAGAAGCTCTACACATACTACACTGTGGTGTATTATTTCGCTCATAGTGTACCGCGTTTTGCGAAAAGGCGACAAAATGTGTGGTTCGTATCTGTTGCGACGTGACAGTCACATAGGGGTTTTTTGATATTAATATCCTTGTAAATCATTACTGTAAATATATAATTCTATATAACATATATGTTATTCAAGACTGAAGTTTACTTGATAAATCTAATGCGGAATCATCCATCAACATATTGATTTTCACACTTTGTTATCGATTTTAGAATTTGGTTCGTATCTGTTTGCAATATTGGCGACATGATTTAAAAAGCTATTATGTCATATTAAATACTTAATATAATTAAACTTTATATGTCATTACTAATACCTATTACGGGCTATTAAAAAATATGCATTGCGTTTGAAATGCCCGAATATTTTAGGAACGGGGCCACATAAAACGTAAAAAGTATGGCTGGCGACATGGGGAAAAGTAACGATTTTGCATTTTCAGATTAATCGTTATCTACTTTCCTGGCATGCTAAAATGTTTAGCTTCACACATGTTACTAATGTGACTTTAATGTATTAACTAGATCACTCAAATTATTTGTAATAGGCTTAACAACGCTAAACTAGTAACAATAACATGAGCGACACCAAAACGGCAAAGTTGCACGCTTTATCTGAGAATGAGCCATAAGTAGATTTCCAAAAGCCACAAATTATTGTGTTTTTAAAGATATAACAGCGAAACAAAGACTCCATTAAAGATTTTATTGTCTTCAGTTGTTTCAACTAGTATGACTACACCTCTTGCATAGCTGTAAAACAATCTCACTTCCGTTCTAATGTTTCTCCCCCAAATCTCATGAGAGGGTCTTAATCATAGATCTCATCCAAGTACTCAGTAATCTTGTTTCACCAATACAGTTTTCTGTTGTTCTTATTTCCTTCCATTTGGTTTGTAAATACGCCGTTTTAAAACAGACCGTCATTTAGACAAAATCGCAGTCCATAAAGTCCACCAATTTCTTATATTACAGAAACAGAAGGTTTTTTATTGAAAAAAAAACCCTCCTCAAAAAGTCACTCAACGCGTAATATAACGATAGCAGTCATACTTTTATTGTCACTCAGTTAATATCGTTACCTGTTTCTGAATGTATGAATATTGTTATCATTATCGTTTGATTCTTACTTCACACCTACATTTTGCTTGAGTTCTGACAATTTCTTTTCCGTATTTTTGTCATTTCAGGTTATGGTTTCAATACAACTTGGACCAAGAATTCTTCGTCACCCCTGGCATGCTGGCGTTTCAAATGATCAGTAATCTCTTAACCTATCTCAATGCCTGTATCAACCCCGTCGCTCTATGCTTTCTAAGTAAAACCTACCGCAAGTATTATCTCAAGTATCTGTGTTGCCAACACGGAGGGGTTCTTATTGCAAAGAAGGGCGGGCCTACTTACCATCTATCACCAACCCAGGCCAAATGTAAAAGCAACCTGGCTACTGAGGATTCTTTTCGGAACTCATCGATGGAGACTAAGACATGCACGGTGTAGACGAAAGAACGTGAACGTGACTGTTGTGTAAACGTCAATTATTAAGCACAGTATCGCGTGTTTGTTCTTGAACCTCGTGGAAACGCACTAATATTACCAATCGTCTTTACATGTGTGTTCTGTTCCTTTCGGAACTCATCTTTGGAGACCAAGATGTGCACGGTGTAGACGTAAGAACGTGAAAGTGACTGTGGTGTAAACGTCAATAATTGAACAGAGTATCTAGTGATTGTTCTTGAATCTCGTGGCAACGCACTAACATGACCAATTGTCTTCACATGTGGGGTATGTTCCTTTCAGAACTCGTCAATGGAGACTAAAGACATGCTCGGTGTAGACGCAGGAACATAAACGTGACTGTTGTTTGTCAATTATTATTGAGCACATTACCAGTCTAGACGCAACAACTTAAAAACTAACTGTTGTGTAAACGTCAGTTATGGAGTACAGTTTCGCGTGTTTGTTCTAGACGAAAGAACGTGAACGTGACTATTGTGTAAACGTCAGTTATAAAGCACAGTATCGCGTGTTTGTTCTAGTTCTTAAACCTCATGGAAACGCACTAATATTACCAATCGTCTTTACATGTGTGTTGTGTTCCTTTCGGAACTCGTCTATGGAGACCAAGACGCACACGGTATATACGCAAGAACGTGAAAGTTACTGTGGTGTAAACATCAATTATTTAATACAGTATCTAGTGATTGTTCTTGAATCTCGTGGAAACGCACTAACATGACCAATCGTCTTTACATGTGTGTTGTGTTCCTTTCGGAACTCGTGGATGGAGACGAAAGACATGCCGGTGTAGACACAGGAACGTAAACGTAACTGTGGTGTAAACATCAATTATTTAACACAGTATCTAGTGATTGTTCTTGAATCTCGAGGAAACGCACTAACATGACCAATTGTCTTTACATGTGTGTTGTGTTCCTTTCGGAACTCGTCGATGGAGACTAAAGATATGCCGGTGTAGACGCAAGAACGTTAACGTAACTGTTGTGTAAATGTCAATTTTAAAAGCACATAATGGCATGTATGATCTTGAACCTTGTGGAAACGCACTATAAAATTACCAATCGTCTAACATGCGGGTCGTGTTACTTAAGGGCCAATACATTACCAGTGTAGACGCAACAGCTTAAAAACTAACTGTTGTGTAAACGTCAACTATGGAGTAGATTATCGCGTGTTTGTTCATGAACCTCGTGAAAACGTTCTTACACAACCAGTCGTTTTTACGTATGTGTTGTATTTCTCCCGGATTCATCGAAGGTACCAAGACGTGCACGGTGTAGACGCTAGAACGTGAAAATGGCTTTTCTGCAAACGTCAGTTACAGTATCGCGTGTTTATTATTGAACCTTGTGGGAACGTACTTACAAACCAAACGTCTTTACATATGTGTTGTGTTCCCTCCGGAACTCGTCGTTGGAGACTAAGACGCACACGGGATAGACGCAAAAAACGTGAAGGGGACTGTTATGTAATCGGTAATATTGGTGAGCACAGTATCGAGTTTTGTTCGTGAACGTCTTGGAAACGCACTGACATCACCAATCGTGTGTGTTGTGTTTCTTTTGAAACTCATCGATGGAGACCAAAAATGAGACATGAAACGATATAGACGCAAGAACATAATCTGACGTTACTTACATGTAATCTGTTGTGTTTCTGTCCGATTCATCGAAAGAGACATGCACGGTGTTAGTGACTACAGTGTAAACGTCCATTATATATCGTGTGTTGATTCTTGCGACTTCGTGAAAACGCACTTCCATGACCAATCATCTCTCTATGTGGGCTCTATTGGAGCACACTGATGGAGACTGAGAACCGCACGGTGTAGACGGAAGAACTTAAAAGTGACTGTTGTGTGAACGTCAATTATGGAATACAGTATCGCGTGCTTGTTCGTGTATCTTGTTCAACCATGCTTACACGAACAATCGTATCTACATATGTGATGTGAAGAAAAAATAATTCGAACACATTCATGTTAAACAATAGTCACAATGAGCCTTACGATGGCCATAATAAACAAAAGCATAAATACGAACTTCTAATCGTCACAAAATAATGGTCACTGCGTAAAACGTTCATTATGCAGTGTTAATTCTTAAAAATCGTGAGAACCCATTTCCATGACCAATCGTCACTATATGTGGGCTCTAAGGAACACAAAAATTACAAAATGGTCAGATAATTGTCATAACAAAGGTCGTAGTCGTTCCTTAGAAGCATTATTTTCTACACTGTTATACTGTTGGGCAATTTTTTAGCGTTGGTTAAACTATGAACAACCCAATTGTTGGGTAAATAATATTAACCAACTGTTGATGAAATTTTACCCAATATTTGGGTAATTAGCTAAAACTTTTACCCAACAGTTAGGTAATTAGCCAACATTGTACGCAACGTTGGTAATTATTTACCCAGAAGTTGGGTTGTTCATAGTTGAACCAACGTTGGGTAAATTATTTGCCCAACGTTCTAACAGTGTATAACTATAGTGCTTGAATTTGTGAACACGCGTTCCAGTAGAACTGGAAAGCATGGTAATTCACCATTGACCATCGTTTTTGAATGATTAAGTCTGTTTACCTTTCTTACAAATTTGCGAAGGTTCATATCTGTAATGATATAAAACGCGAGTTTATATACGCCAATATTTGTCATCACTTATGTTTTGTTATATTCATATGAAATAATTTAAGATTCGAAACGTCATCGTTTGTTGCCGATTAAAACATAAAAGGAAAGCACATAGATCATACTCGCTCGCTCTAAGATACATTGTGTGGTCTAATGCAATGAGTCCTCCTCGGACTACGGGTTTTGTTCTCGGGCAATGCGTTTCATCTCGATTGCTTTGTCGACCCAAGCGTCATAAGGGAAGTCATTTTTATGACACACTCAATATTTAGACGATCAGTTTATTAGAATTTTCTGAAGGCACCGTTGATATTGGACATTGGTGCATCCAGCATCTTAAGTGCTAACCAAAGGAGCTACTTTAATCAAATACTTACTATTTTAATTGCTTTTTTTACAGGTTTCACACATGCCTATAATGACTGTATAATTAAAAGAATAAGTTAACTTTGTTTTTGCTGAGATACACAATATCCTGGCGATAAGTAAATGATTGAGGAATCAACTCACATCATTGAACAAAAAGACAAAAAAAAAAACCTTCAGCAAGAACGGTTTGAAGATGGCCATAATAAACAAAAGCATAAATACGAACTTCTAATCGTCACAAAATAATGGTCACTGCGTAAAACGTTCATTATGCAGTGTTAATTCTTAAAAATCGTGAGAACCCATTTCCATGACCAATCGTCACTATATGTGGGCTCTAAGGAACACAAAAATTACAAAATGGTCAGATAATTGTCATAACAAAGGTCGTAGTCGTTCCTTAGAAGCATTATTTTCTACACTGTTATACTGTTGGGCAATTATTTAGCGTTGGTTAAACTATGAACAACCCAATTGTTGGGTAAATAATATTAACCAACTGTTGAAGAAATTTTACCCTTATATTACAGAAACAGAAGGTTTTTTATTGAAAAAAAAACAATCCTCAAAAAGTCACTCAACGCGTAATATAACGATAGCAGTCATACTTTTATTGTCACCCAGTTAATATCGTTACCTGTTTCTGAATGTATGAATATTGTTGTCATTATCGCTTGCTTCCTACTCTACACCTACATTTTGCTTGAGTTCTAACAATTTCTTTTCCGTATTTTTGTCATTTCAGGTTATGGTTTCAATACAACTTGGA
>JXSR01S032611.1:16485-32430 GCA_000969725.1 Ophiothrix spiculata | reverse complement strand
GAAATATATAATGCAAATGAGCTCCAACTCATGAAAAGTAATTGTCTCGTAATTTTAAAAGGTAACTAAAAAAACACACCTTTGCTCAAAACTTGAAAAAGTAACTCAAAACTTTTAAAAAAATCATTTGAAATGTGCAAAATTTGAAATATATAAGGCTAAATAAAATAAAAAGTTTGTCTCAAAGCTCTCCTCTCTGGAAAAACTAATACGAAATGCGGTTTTTTTTAAAGTTTTCTTTTTTTTTCGTGTATGACAGAAGTCCTGAGTGCTATTTTACAAGAGTTCCGTACCCCCTCATATATTTACATGATGGCTTTTTAGAACTCAAAAACAGAATTAAGAATAAAATAAAATAAAATGCAAAATGACCTAGAAATAATTTGGCTTGTGACTCAAAAAAAGTAACTTGCAAAACCCCACTCAAAACTTTAAAAAAACAACAAAAAGTAATTCCAAATGTGCAAAATTGAAATATACAGTAAATATATAATGCAAATGAGCGCGAACTCATAAAAAGTAATCGTCTCGAAAAAGAAAACTCATAACACATCAGTCATAACTTAAGAATAAATTTTAACTCGAAATTAGAAAAAAAGGTAATTAGAACTTATGCAAATGGGCTCGAATTTATAAAAAAGTAATTTCGTCTCGTAACTTGAAGTTAACTGAAAAATATCACCCACTTGAAACTTAAAAGAATAACTCGAAACTTTTTGCCTTTTTAAAAACCAGCCAGAGATGATTGAGACATAGAAAGAGATAGACCAATAAATAAATTTATTTATTTATATATTTATTTCCCGGTGTTTATTTATTTATATATGTATTCCTTTTTGGGGGTTTTACTGGTTCAATGACAAGCACTGCTTTACAACCATTATTTAAAGTGTGATTTAAAGCTATAACCAGTAAAGAAACCAAAAGCCAGTAAACAAAATAGCTCTGTCAATTTGCTAGTATTGGCCTATTACTTATAAGCCACATCTCTGTGAAATTAGCCTACATTTGGTCTGAATACTTGCAGTGACAGTGACTAAATGCCAGTATAAGTAAGTGACTTAATACAGCACTTTCATGTTAACTTCTAAATAACCAATAATCAATACAATCAAAGGGCTATATGACAGTTCCACTTATGAGCTGATTAGCTCCTATTGTTTATGATAAGTTGGATCAATTAACCACAGAATATAACTGTTAAAAGACTGATCATGATGTTTCATGCTATTTCATGTGTTTGAAGTGTTTTCATGCTAATTCTCTTGTTGGAGGTTGATTTGTTTCAATTTTCATGTGTTTTTAACCATGATTTGTAAGAGAAAGACAAGAGAACTATACAGGAAACCATCATGAATCTTTTGTTCTCCAACACAGGAACCTGGTTTCAGGCTTTTCCTGTGTTGGTAAATTTTTAATAGGGAGGCAGTCTCTTTTCAAAAATGTGAGATTTAGTTCAATTATGATAATGTAAAGTGGTAAACATCAATGCATAGAACAGAAATGAACAGAAAAAAACATGTCACATCATATACAGACAAAATCATGTCACATCTATAGATGTATTAGAAAAGAAAAAGAATTTACCTTTTAATTCAGCTTCAAATCCCATGTCTTCTATAGAATTCCGTAGTTTCTCTTCCGTCACCAAATTAGGGTAGTATTCAACAGTTCCATTCTTGTTTTCAAGGGATACTTTGATAGATTTAACACCGACATGGTCCGAAATTTTGCCTTCTATTGATTTAACACAAGAGTTGCATGTCATTCCTTCGATTCCTATGATCACCGTTTTCGTCGGAGGCGGTATTTTGATAACATGTTCAGGAAGGGTACACTCAAACCCCATATCATCTATAGCACCTCGTAATTCCTCAGGGTTCGTTACTGACGAGTCATATTTTATAGTTGCATTAGCATCTTGCAAAGACACAATTATGGCAATCACGCCTGGACGGTCCGAAATATTTCCTTCGATGCTTTGAACGCATGAATTGCAAGTCATGCCATCCACTTTTAACACAACAGTACTCGGAGGTGAATTTAAGGCTTCCTGAGGGGTCTCTGACGTTTTCTCAGACAAATCCACAATCTGAGGTGGTGACACTGTCATCAAGTCCACATTAACAAATTGAGTGGGCAACGAGGCATCAAACCCCATTTCCTCTATCCCGCCACACAAAGTCTCCTGGGAAGTAACCAAAGGATCAAACTCAATCATAGCTTGTTTCTGATCTAACGATACTTTAATCAAATGTACACCAGTAAATGTTGACAAGCGATCTTCAATAGAGCGGACACAAGATCCGCAGGTCATTCCTTCTATACCAATTTGCGTAGACACAGTTTCAGACTTTGGTTTACTCAAAGAAGCCTCGAATCCCATATCATCGATAGCATCTCGCAAGGCAGTTGGGCTGGTCACACTTGAATTGAAATTAATATTAGCAAGTTTATCATCGAGTGAGACTTTTATTAATATCACTCCGTCTAATCCTGAAATTCTATCCTCTATTGAGCGCACACATGAGTTACACGTCATCCCTTCAATATAAATGATGACATCATCAGATTTGCAATTATTAGATTTAAAAGATGCATCAAAGCCCATTTCCTCAATAGCATCTCGTAATTCTTTAGGATTTGTGACTTTGGGATCAAAAACAATTCTTCCAAGTTTCACCTCTAGCGATACACTTATACTTTTGACTCCTCGATGTGTCGATATCCTTCCTTCAATAGATTTGACACAAGAATTACAAGTCATTCCTTCTATAGTTATCTCTGTATTTTCCAACTCATCTTGACTATTTGGTATTACAGCTGCTTCAAAACCCATATCGTCAATTTTATCACGTAGAGCTGATTGGCTGGTTTTCATGAGGTCATAGGTCACAACTGCTTCTTTATTTTCCAAAGATACCTGCAAATGAAAGGAAAAAATAATTAATTAATCAATAATGAGACTGAAAACTAATGAAATATCAAAATTATGAGGGTTGCATGGGACACTGTGATTACACAAGCATAATGATGATATGCTATCAATTATGAGTACCAGTGTGCTAGGGATTAAGATCTGTATCTTATGAATGATTACAGGTGTTTCACAGAAAAAAATTCCCATTGAAAAAACATAAAATATATTTCAAACAACATTTAAATTAAATCTGTAAATTTTGAAGCAAAGTAATCTGGTAAGATGCTTTAATTGTCAGGTCTTGTATTTTGAGGATGTGTGAGTGCGATAGCACACCATCACACACATGATCTTGAGGAGTGCAAGGAGTAAAATTATACATAATAAGGTACATAATGCACACCTAAAGCACACCTAAATATCCTGAGAAGTGCTTTTTGTAGCACACAGGTATTTTCAAAGTTCAAGGCCTGAATGGTGTTCATTTAAAAATTACACTAATACGCTCATTGTACGTACTCCAGGGATATGTCTCTGTCTAGCCTGGATTTTTTCAACTCCAAATAATTACCGTAATCACCTGCTTTAGATCGTTCAAGTCTTTTGGACTTTTAATGGATGACAATGTCGGAAAGCAAATGAATAAGGCCTCAAAAAATGCTTATTCATATATTTTAACATAGCTGTATGGATGGATATTGTTGCAAAATTGTGTCAAAAACTAAATAAAAGCACATTAACTTTGAGTTGCGCACTCAATGGAAAGAATAGAATAGAATAAAATCAAATCCAAATTTCAAATTCAGACATGAAGGGCAACACAACAATTCATACATGCATATATAAATAATGCATACATATGTATACAAAGCATACCTGCAAATTTACAATTTCAAATTAATTTCATATGATAATGACTGAAATCCTTAGAGGATAGATCCAACGATAGATCATTAAAAATAAATGTCATAAAAATAAATGTCGGTGCTTATATAGCGCTTTTCCAGAATTGATCAAAGCGCTTTACATTTATTCCGTTACCAATAGAATATAACCAACTTACGCGGCTGCCTTACAATCACGGCGCCTATTGAGTATATTCCTAGTAACTACCCATGATAACGCTTGGGTCGACGAAGCAATTAGGATTAAATGTCTTGCCCAAGAACATAACCCGTTGGCCGTAGCGGGGCTCGAACTCACGACCTACTGATTCACAGTCCTGCTCTGTTCCACTAGACCACACGAGCTCCTAAATTATTATTTAGTTTAATTTTTATTTTAGTGAAGTAATTTTGTAACTCTGTAACGGCCTTTCAAAATATGATGTTTGAAAATATAATTGTACTGAGCACTATCAGTTATATTGAAAAATGTTGATATTTTCTTGTTGAAATAATCCTTCCACCTGATACAATCACACAAAATGATTACTGCTGAAAATGAAAATTGTAGTTGGCCAATGATGAGGTGGGGGCATCTTATTCTGGGAATCGGTACCCGATCAGAAAAAACACACACAAAAACGAGATCTAGCCCAGTCTCTAGAATTGCAATAACTGTATATCAGAAACAAGATAAAATTCTTGAACTGAAAGCCTAAACTAGGGTTTGGCATTTATCTAAACATTCACCATCTTACTTGAAGCAAAAATTAAATAAGTCTTGAAATTGAACAAAATAAACAAATGCCATCTACAACAAATTGAGCCTTTACCAGAACCATGAATCATGGGTTTTATTCACCTGTTTTAAAAATAACTAAGAAATATATTTTTCCTCAAAACTTGGTCGTCATATATAAATCAACGATAAATCAAGCAAGTTCTTGTACATAACTAAATAATGCAGTATTGACAACCTTATCAAGGTGTTCAAAAACAGGAAACTTTCAGCCTAATAGTAATAATTGAATACGCCAGCACAAGAAAACCCCAACTCCAATAGCTCCCTTCTGTAAAAATATAAATGCATACAAATCTCTGAAAATGCTTTCACCATCAGTAAAAAGCATTTCCATGTCTATATCCCAATAAATGTGTCCCATTTGACCTTGTAGTTGCCTTTTTTAGTAGATAATTTTACTAGTATATAGTTGCAGAAGGGAGCTCATAGAGTTGTAGTTTTCTTGTACTGGCTGTTTAAATATAGCAAATATATACTATAACAATTATCTAACAATGTCTAAAAAGTCAACTTCAAGAATCAAATATGCACTATGATTGGGATAAAGACATGGACATGCTTTTCAGTGAATGTGAAAAAATTGTCAGGGATTTTTATGCATTCACATTTTGTAAGTATAATTTACAGCAGGGAACTATTTGAGTTGGGGTTTTCTTGCACTGGCGTATTCAATTGCTAGCCTGAAAACAAAACAATCTCCCTTGATGTTATTGTTGAGTAAAAAGACATTTCAAATAGCTATAAAGTGAAAAGCTCACACACACGTACATAGATTGAAGAAACAAAATGATCAATCATGAATTTAGCAATTCCATTTAGGTTCTTCATTAAATTCTCTAGTACTGGCATCTTTAAAAAGTAGTTTGCCTCATACTACGAAACCCTGCAACACAATAATAACTGGACTCAAGCTATACACATGTCCATTTCTTACACCAAGATAAGTACTCTGGCGCAGACGTAAACATTGTGATGAAATTGAGTTTAATGCTTTCACAGGCAGGAATTGTAACAAGAAAGTAACAATATTGGTCATGACTTTGCAAATTTGTTTTGGGTCTCTTCTGAAATTTGTTGCAGTTGGGACACATTTTTATTTGTAGAGGAAACTTTCCCCTCACAAAGATGACAGGCCTCAAGGAATAAACATTGATTGTCATCTATACTATGGGAAGAAATCACAAACAACCAAACAAAATATATCGCGGCAAGCCTACTACACTGAAGTATAACACAGAGGCACAAAAAGGAAATAAGGATTTTGGCTGGACAACTAACCAAAGTTACATTTCAACCCGATAAACAGCTATTCTTAACAAAATCGGACCAACTCATTTTAAGAAGACAAGCTTAGATACTTTGCTTAGATTACAGAGAACTGAAGAATTGTGACTTTGTAAAATTTGAGCATGAATGTTTTTTCCTGTGTTTTGTTAGTAGGATAGCACAGAAATTTAGCTTTTCTTGATATTTGATCTTTATATCAATTCTTCTATCTAGCAAGTCATTATTTTTACATAATTTATAAATCATGTTTGCCTCATAGTAGGAAACTCTGCAACAGAATAATTATTGGCCTCAAGCAATACATGTGTCCCTTTCAATAGACATCTAGAGGAGTACCCAGGAGAAGTCATAAACAGGATATACCGCAATGAAATGAGTTCAATGATTTCGCAGGCAGAGATTGGGGTAAGTTTTCAATTCCATTGGTCATGAATTTGCAAATTTGTTTTGCATCTCTTTTGAATTTTGCAGTTGGGACATATTTTTATTTGTTGAGAAAACTTTCCCCACACAAAGACGACTCAAGGACTCAAGGACTCAAGGAATAAACATTGATTGTTATCTATACTGGGGAAGAAATCACTAACAACAAAATAGATTATAGATCGAGGCAAGCCCAAAGTGCAACGCAAAGGATCGAAAATGAACTGATGTTTTTGGCTTGGACAACTTTCGCTTTAGTTACATTTTAATTCAATAAACAGGTTTTCATAAAGTGGACAAGCTTAGATTACAGAGAACTGAAGAATTTTGAGTTTGTAAATTTTGATTAAAAATGTTTTTATTCCTGTGTTTTTGTAAGTAGGATAGCACAGAAATTTAGCTTTCACATCTAGCAAGTCATTTTGCATTTACATAATTTATAATAGGACAGCCAAAACATGACATCAAAGGTGTCGACAAAATTATTAAACACGAGGACTTTGCAGCGCTGAACTCCGTACTTTTGGGCTCGAAGATGATGTTGTTTCCCACGATATTTTGAAATATTTTCTTTAATCAATAAAAACAATTCTGTTTATGGCCCTGGATTTCTTAAGTTATCACATTAAAGTTCAGGAAATACTCTTTCAAACCCATATTTTCTTTACAAATATCATTCAGTTATAATTGTACAATGTTCATTCAAAGTTTTTGTTGTAAAATTACAACATGAAACTAAAAAGTTTGTTTACATTTTTGTTCTCTGAATAGAAAAATATCCAATGCTCTACAGTATTCAACATTATTTTAATTTGCCAAAACAAACTTTGATTTATAAATTTAAGCTGCCTGTTTCCAGAAATGGGCACCCTCCAGGAAAGCATGAATAGTAACAAAAAAAACCATAACATTAGCCTTTGATTATACACATTTTACGGCAATTTTTACCTGTCTTAATCATATTTTCCACTGCGCGATGTTTAGATAACCTGCGTGGAGTAGCGCAACGCGGGAGAATTTATGCGTTTATCCTCCTAATTACACAAACGCGATACCTCCCAAAATTAAGAAGTAGGCTGATGGGGTAAAAATAGCGACAAGATATTTGAGAAATCAAATAAATATCAACAAAATCCTTTCTTGTCAAATATCCAACGTGATTTTGGAAAAACTAATAACAGTAGGTTGTAGATCAGCAATAGACATTTATATTTCCAGAAATTCAGAGATGGGCACCTCGTAATTTTGAAAATATAGATGAAACGCAGTTCGACGGGGTCAGTTTTGAAGGTAATTCTGTGGAGTTTTCTTGCCGTAAATTTGGGACAAAAGTGATATAATCAAGTATAATAAGATCTTCAAAATCTCAAAGATTTTAAATAACCATATAATTTGAAGTCTTTGCTATATATTCCCGTTCAAAGCGTTTGTTTTCAAGAATGCAAATTCGAAAACGATATTTTTGAAAAATATTTACCTTTTGGGAATATTTGTGCTTGCCAAAACTGCTGCATAAGGCTACGCGGGACATCGCGTAATGTTTAATAATTTGATGCAAAAGGCAGCTGGCTGTCCTACAGTATAGTATTGGCAACCTTAATTAACAAGCAACTAAGGTAGCTGATGAACAAGAAACTGTCTTCCCAATAATTGGTAGCCTGAAGGCTTAAAGATCTCACTTGCCATAGGCATGCAGAACATAGCAAACAGATACCCCTGATATTATTATAACGTGATAAGCTCATGAGGCAGTGTTTAGATCAAAGAAACAAAATGATCAGTCATGAATTTAGCAATTCCATTTAGCTTCTTCATTAAATTCTGTAGTATTGGAATCTTTAACAAGTAATTTCCCCCATATTAGGAAACTCTGCAACACAACAATTATTTGCCTCAAGCAACACACGTGTCCCTTTCAATAGACATCAAGAGTACCGGGTAGAAGTCATAAGCATGACATACCGCAATGAAATTGAGTTCAATGCTTTCACAGGCAGGGATTGGAGTAAGATTATTAAAGTACATTGGTCATGAATTTGCAAATTTGTTAAATTTTGTTGCAGTTGGGACATATTTTTATTTGTTGAGAAAACTTTCCCTACACATAGATGACATGCCTCAAGGAATACACATTGATTGTCATTACTAGGGGAAGAAATCACAAACAACCAAACAAAATAGATTGAGGCAAGTCCACAGTGCAACACAGAGGATCGAAAAGGAACTGATGTTTTTGGCTTGGACAACTTTCACTTTAGTTACATTTTAATTAAAAAAACAGCTTAGATTACAGAAAACTGAAATTTTGATTAAGATTAAGAATGTTTTTATTCCTGTGTGTTTGTAAGTCAGATAGCACAGAATTTGTGTTTTTCTTGAAACTTGATATTCATATCAATTCTATTTTCTAGCAAGTCGATATGCATTACATTTGAAAATTATGCAATATTGGCAACTTTAACAAGCAACTCAGGTACCTGAAGAACGGGGAACTTTGCTACTCAATAATTGTCAGCCTGAAGGCATAACAATCTCCCTTGCTTTCGCTATATAGTTGAGCACAAATTCATAGGAAACGGCTCTAGCAGAATTCCTTTGAGGTGAAATCTCACATAGGTGTGTAGATCAAAGAAACAAAATGATCTGTCATGAATTTAGCAATTCCATTGAGCTGCTTCATTAAATTCTGTAGAAATGGAATCTTAGACGAGTAGTTTTCCTCATGACAGGAAACTCTGTGACACAATAATTATTGACCTCAAGCAACACACGAGTCCCTTTCAATAGACATCAAGGAGTACCAAGGAGAAGTCATAAACAGGATATACCGCAATGAAATGAGTTCGATGCTTTCACAGGCAGGGATTGGAATAAGATTTTAAGTCCATTGGTCATGAATTTGCAAATTTGTTTTGCATCTCTTTTGAATTTTGCAGTTGGGACATATTTTTGTTTGTTGAAAAAACTTTCCCCACACAAAGACGACAGGACTCAAGGAATAAACATTGATTGTCATCTATACCGGAGAAGAAATCACTAACAACAAAATAGATCGAGGCAAGCCCACAGTGCAACCAAAGTATTCTTTGGTGCAACGCAAAGGATTGAAAAGGAACTGATGTTTTTGGCTTGGACAACTTTCGCTTTAGTTACATTTTAATTCAATAAACACGTTTTCATAAAGTGGACAAGCTTAGATTACAGAGAACTGAAGAATTTTGAGTTTGCAAATTTTGATTAAGAATGTTTTTATTCCTGTGTGTTTGAAACTCAGAGAGCACAGACTTTTTGAAACTTGATCTTCATTATCAATTCTATTTTCTAGCAAGTCGATATGCATTACATTTGAAAATAATGCAATATTGGCAACTTTATAACAAGCAACTTAGGTACCTGAAGAACGGAAAACTCAATAATTGTCAGCCTGAAGGCATAACAATCTCCCTTGCTTTCGCTATAGTTGAGCAGAAAGACATAGCAAACGGCTCTAGCAGAATTCCTTCGAGGTGAAATCTCATATAGGTGTGTAGCACTACAATTGGGCTCGACTGATTTGGTTTACTGTTCAGTTCGGTTTGATCGTCTCGACTGTGGCGCTAAAAACAGAATTGCTGTTTTTCCCCATCAAATAATGGTATGCCAAACTTAAGTAACGTAGCTCACACGATGTTGGTGGAAAAATGAATTTTGTTTTTGAATTATGGAAAGATGTAATCAAATTTGGAAATCATTGTTCAGATACAAAATGCTGATCGTTTATCTGTTTAAAATTATAATAGGCTTGAAAAAGTATTATATAATAAAAGAAAATGAGCATGTCCAAAGGAAACACTTTTGCGATGGAAACTCATTTTTAGCTATTTTTCACGTTTTTCGCTACTTTGAAGGCATAAATCAGAGTCATAATGGCATTAAAAGTATGACAAACCATATATATGACCAAGTAGATTTTGACAAGCCCTACCCGAAAATTGCAGTATTGGAAGAGATAAAGGCACTGGAAGGTTTTTGTGGACAAAAGAACGTAAAACATGCTATTGGCACCCGATTTTTCAGAATAAGCGATATAGCAAACAGTTCACCTGACATTATTATAAAGTGATAAGCTCATGCAGCGATGAGATCACCGAAACAAAGGCCGGGGTCCGGGTCAGACAAATGACGACGTCACAATTACTACAATAAATTTGGTTGCCATAATGTGACCCCTATTTATTACAAATGAGTCGTTGTTGCATTAAAAAAGTGAATGATGAAAATTTCAATCATTGAGTTGGATTTATTGTTGAAAATAATGCGGTAAAATCCCTGTGTGATCCTACCTCAGATGGTCAATGCAAACAAAAACCAAACATGATGATTTTGGCTTGGACAACTTTCACTTTAGTTACATTTTAACCCAATAAACAGCTTTTTCATAACGAGGACAAGCTTAGATTGCAATGCAAACAAAAACCAAACATGATGATTTTGGCTTGGACAACTTTCACTTTAGTTACATTTTAACGCAATAAACAGCTTTTTCATAACGAGGACAAGCTTAGATTGCAGAGAACTGTAGAAATTTGAATTTGTGAATGTTGATTAAGAATGTTATTCCTGTGTTTTTGTACAGTTTTGCACAGAAATTTAGCTTTTCTTGAAACTTGATCTTCATATCAATTTTAGTATCTAGCAAGTCATTACATTTGTAAATTATGCAATTTTGGCAACTTAAACAACTCAGGTTCATAAAAACATAAAACTTTGTTACTAAATAATTGTTTTTTCATTTCCTTTGATCCTACAAGACCTGATGATGCTGAGTGTGCTTTGTATAGGCTTTCGTCTTGTGTCAAGGAGTTGCAATCCTGGATGATCTGTAACAAACTCATGATGAACTAAGAAAAAAACTGAGTTTTTTATTGTTGCCTCTCCTTTACATTATACGCATCTTCAGCATCTTTGTTTTCACCTTGATGGCCTTGAAATTCCTCCATCGGCTCATGTCAGAAACTTAGGTGTTGTCTTTGATCACTCCCTTACCATGTCTGATCATATCACTCGTCTTTCTCGCTCCCTCAATTGGCAGATTCGCAATCTTAACCGGATACGAAGATTTCTGGATTTTGATGCTTGCCACAATGCTGTCCGTGCCCTCATATTATCCCGGCTTGATTATTGCTGCTCTTTGTTCAATGGTATCTCCAAGCAAGATCTCGCCCGTCTTCAACGGTTGCAAAACAAATGTGCCAGATTAATTTTCAAGAAGCCCAAACATACCCACACTTCTCCTCTCATTCAGGAAATTACACTGGCTTCCAGTCGCCAAATGCATTCAATATCGCACTCTGTTGTATGTCTACAAATGTTTAAAACGCTCCACGCCCGACTACCTTTCATCTCTGCTCAACATCCAGAAATCTTCCTATTCTCTCCGCTCTTCTAAGGCTCCCCAGTTTGTTGTTTGTAGAACATCTAAGCAAGCTGGTGATAGAGCCTACTCCATTGCTGGTCCCAGACTGTGGAATGCTCTTCCCTCCTATATCCGCAATGCTGCGAGCATTCCATCCTTCTCCAAGGCACTCAAAACCCACCTTTTTTCTTCATAATTGTTTTTGGGTTGGTTTTCCATTTCCTTCTGTTTTTCCGCGCCTAGTTGGCAAATAGGCGCGTTATAAATCCTGTTATTATTATTATTATTATTATTGTTGGCCAAAGGCATAACAAGTTAAATAGATGAGAAGACAGCAAAAAGCACTGCAGAATTCATATGAAGTGAAAACCTACATGCAGATCAAAGAAACAAAATGATCAATCATGAATTTAGCAAATGCATTTAGCTGCTTCATTAAATTATGCAGTATTGGCATATTTAACAAGTAGTTTCACTCATGATAGGAAACTCTTCCACAGAATAATTATTGGCCTCAAGCGATACACATGTCCCTTTCAATCAATGTTAGGAGGTGTACTGAGGAGAAGTCATAAACAACATATGTGTGGTGCTCTGGCAAAATGAGCGGAAAGTCGCGATTTTCAAAGTTGAGTTTATGACGTATTTTAATTTTCTATAATCTCAGCTTTCGAATGATATATAATATGTCATACTTTCTTTCTAAAATCTTCATTTAGAGATCAAAATACAAGGCAGTCCACTCAAAATCTGGCAGTAGAAAATTGTCGCAAATCGATTTTAAAGTTACTGAATACTATAGTGTATGATAGCAAAATGTGATCAATTACTCATGAATAATTGCACTTCCCGGCATAGTTGACCTTCAAAACGCGAGGTATAGATTAAAACTTATGCATTAATACGTTTTATGTCAAAAAACGAAATTTGATCTTTTCACCATATTTTTACTTTGGCAGCCATTTATTCAAAATCTTCAATCGCGACTTTCCGCTCATTTTGCCAGAGCACCACTCATATTGTAGAAATCGAGTTCAATGCTATCACAGGCAGCAATTGCAGCAAGATCAAGTCCATAGGTCACGACTTTGAACATTTGTATTAATGTCCCTTATTTTGATGCAGTATGTTGGGACATATTTTTATTTGTAGAGAAAACTTTCCCGGTAAAAAGATGACAAAGCTCAAGAAATACATGGCAATTGACATATCTAAACCATGGGATGAATTCACAAAGTACCAAATGAAATCGAGGCAAGCCAAGATTATAGTGTGGACAATTTTACAGAAGATAACATTTTAACTCAATATGCCCCTCCCCCCAAAAAAAACACACACCAAGTATGCAACAATCTTTTATGAGGCTATAGTATTATTTCTATGATAATTTAAGAATTTTGAGCCAATATTTATTCATTTGTTTTGAAATTATTCTGAACATTCCTGATGGGAGGTAGTAAAGAAATTACATTTTCCAAAAAATTTGATCTTCATATCAATTTTAATACCCAGCATGGGTTTATGCATTACATTTATCAATCTTGCAGTATTGACAACCTTCTGAAGCAACTTAGGGGCGCACCATTTCTAGGGGGGGGGGAGCAGGAAGTTGGGTTCGGGGTTGAATTTTTTTTTGCATCCCGTTCGGGGCGAATTTTTTTTTCTTACAAATTACTGTTTTTTCCCCCATTCCATGTTCAGGGGTGAATTTTTTTTTCTTCTGCCTGTGGAGGGGGAATTTTTTTTTCTAAAAACTTCCAACTTCCCCCCCCCCCCTGGAAATCTAATGGTGGGCCCCTTAGGTATCTGACAAACAGGAAACTTTTCTTCCCAATAATTGCTAGCCTAAAGGCGTAACAATTCCCCGTGCCGTTTCTGGGGGAGTAAAAATACACCGCACCGTATATGAAGATACTCAAATAAAGGGAAAAGCTCATGCATAGGTGTGTAGATCAACGAAACAAAATGATCAGTCATGAATTTAGCAATTCCATTGAGCTGCTTCATTAAATTCTGCAGTATTGGCATCTTTAAAAAGTAGTTTCACTCATGATAGGAAACTTCGCGACACAATAATTATTGGCCTCAAGCAATACACGTGTCCCTTTCAATCAACATCAAGAGGAGTACCCGGGAGATACACAACATTGAGTTGAATGCTTTCACAAGCAGGGACTGTAAAACAACTTTTAAGTCCATTGGTCATGAATTTGCAAATTTGTTTTGCATCTCTTTAGAATTTTGTTGCAGTCAGAACATATTCGTATTTGTACAGAAAACTTCCTCGTACAGAGAAAGTCCTCAAGGAATATATGTCGACAGTCATCTAAACCATTCGAGAGAAATCACAAACAATCAAAGAAAATAATGTAGAGGCAAACCCACTGCAAAACGAGAGGCAAAAATGGGAAAAGCTGATTTTGGCAAAAGGTAATTTTTATTTGCCCAGGATAATTCTCATATAATTTATAAAACACATTCCAGGTGCGTAGCCAGGACTGCGTCCCCCGGGGTGCACAATAAATCCTAGTCCAAAACGGAGCCTATATCGGACTGATCACCAAATGTATTATTAGCAGTAATTAGAAATTAATTAAAACATTTTCGTTGTATTTCCGATTGTTTTTATTTCTTTTTTCTTTATTCCATTTTTATCTGTTGTAGACTCCGGGGTGTGCCGCGCCCCCTGGCTACGCCAATGCATTCAGGTGCATAATAGGGGTCACATGTCAAGGTTGACAACCCGGTTTGAGCTTGATTTTGTCAGCCTGAAGCTATAGTTTCCTCTGGTTAAAGAACTGGTTGATATAGCAAGATTTTCTATAATTTTCTTCCTGGTGAAAGCCATCAGAGGCCCGCCTATTACACTACTACATATTATAATTCAATAAAATAACTGAACTGGGTTGAGGTTCTTACTAAGACATCTTTTTGTACAATTTTAGTAGAGAGACATATATATGAGGGGGTATCAAGAAGTTTTAAACTTTACCCAGAAGGGAATTAATGAGCTATGTTGATGAAATTTTGTCAGAATAGTTGCACGTCATTATGTACATTTTGGTGCAAAAATGATCTCACAAGTAGTTTTACTTTCTTTGGAGGTGGCGATAGATGTCAGGAACCTTCACGCCAACAACATAACCTTTATTCAGACAATTACGACACACAGCGTGATTTAGGCCCTGCACTTGAGCGTTTACAGTGCCCAGAAAATCCACAATGACACACCGAATTTAGTTGTTTGATCTTATAGTATAGGGAAGGGTCTCCGCTTTTCATTATACCAAAATTACAGAAATGGGACGAAGAATGCCTTCAGAATGAGGTCATAAATAATGGCCGACCTGAAAAAGTTATCAGTAGAGAAAATGTTTGCAATGATGGTCTGTGGACAGTCAGTTTAAAGTAGGATACACATTACTTTGCACTGTGACTATGTAAAGATGCCCTTCTTAGAATTGTGTTCCTGGCTCTATTTTTTCTAGGTAAAGATCAAATGCCTCTCATTAGACTCCCATTTTCAGTATGATTTAGTTCTTTAGACCCCCATTTTGAAGAAAAATACAACATTTAACTCGAATTAAAGAAATCGATCAAAAATTGTGACATTTTTCAGTACAGATGGCTATTATTGGCAAAAATTTCAGTTCACTATAGACCTTCAAAAACTAGATTCAAAGGCCCATTTTTTGCTCAAAACACACATTTTCAAAATAAGTTCAGTAGACCCCCATTCTGGAAAATTTGGGTGCCCCCCCCACCCCCACCTTTGGGTTCATATGTTTTTGCTACCCTCGTATATATGAGTCTTCATATCAAATAAAATCTGAAAGTATGCAATTGATCAGAACTTGCGTAAATTAATATTGAGGATAAAAAAAACCATCACTTTGAAATAATTCTAAAATGCAGGAGTGACAAAACACAATATTTTACCTGTGTGTAGAAATAAATGCCAATATCTGAGATTTCAAAGAAGCTAACATGATATAACACATTTTAATATTGCATTTTCTTTCTTGATAAGCTACAGACGTTCATTTGAGGTTGCAAACAACAATCTCGCAGAAAAGTTCATCTTGTGATATCATTGGAGAATTTGAGTTTGATGATCAAACCTGTTTTAAAGGTGTGTGTTATGATCACTTATTCGACATCCCTACACTTTCAGAACTCAAATTGGACATTTTGATGCCACAAGGAAACCAATAATTTCTCACATTTTCATGCC
>JXSR01S032608.1:8307-18591 GCA_000969725.1 Ophiothrix spiculata | reverse complement strand
CAGCCTAAATTAATTGTTATATTTCTTTGACAGGTGGCAGAGACATGTTTAGAATTGCAGAATTTCCATTCATTAAAAGCCGTTCTGTGTGGGATGCAGGTGCCCAGTATGTACAGATTGAAATATTCCTGGAGTGACTTTGAGGAACAATACCCAGATGAATACAGGTAAGGGACCACTTCAAAACTCAACCGGCGGTTGACCGCCCGGAACCCGGTCAACCGCCGGTTCTGGCCAATCGGTATTGTTTTAAACAAAAGCAACCGTCCAGAACCACCAGTTCCGGGCGGTCAACCGCCGACGAATGGGTTTTGAATCGAGCCCTAAGGCTTCTGTTGTTGAAGGGTTAAAAAGAGGAAGTTAAAATTAGAATCGATACACACCACCCTTTTGTTACGGTGTATTATAGTCTTAAGTGGAGTGATATTAAAACAGTCCCAAAAAAGTGCCATGAGTGCCTGTAAAAAGGTGGGCCACAATTACTTGCCCTCCATTAAAAAGACAATAATATTGTCCCTGCCAACATGAAAGGGATTATGAAACAGGCACCATATTGATATCTCTCCGTCCAAAAATTAATGTGTGTCTTCAATATCTGCATGTTACAACAGAATGCAGGGCATCATTGGCAACAAATCTGACACCCTAAGTATGTTGGAATCAAAATAGCAGCGAGTTTGGTATCTAGCGTCAATATCCATGAGGGAGCTCACTTCAGCTGTACGGTCTATGAGCAATTGTTTCCCTAACGGCTACCCTTTATTTATATATTTGTGGCAAAACTAATGCACACATTGATTTCAGTCGCATTGTGCAGAGTCAGAATCGGCTGTCTTTTTTCTGCTAGATCTTGGACTAGATTAGCTGGTTCGTTTTCTTCATTTATTAAAATCTGTGTTGGTTGATTTCTCATTTCACTCAAAATTTTGTCCTGCTACTGCTTGCTCTTGGAGAATGCATTGCAGATGAACAAACTGCAGGGGGTGTTTTTACACCTGTTTTTTTGTTGTTTTTTTTTGCTTGCATCTTTTTATCATTTATTTTGAATTTGAATATGATATATTTATCAACCAATATGTATGTAAATATTTTTTGTCATGAATTTTAGTAATTAGTAACACAAAATAAGTGTATGTGATTATATGCACTGCAAAAAATAAGCACTCTTTTCCAAATGAGGTCTGCTCACTAATCCGATGGCTTACTAGTATAAGGCTCTACGTCCAAAGACATTCTCTCACCCGAGAGACATTCGCTCGCTATATTCGCTCTGACTTATTCGCTGAAATTAAGTGTGAACGACACTTAAATGCTTGGATTTTGGTTAAATCCATACCTGCCAACTAGTAAGATTTTATCTTTTTTAGTAAGATTTTTGAGGCTTATGACAGCAGAAAATCTTACTAAATCAGATTTCTGAACCTATGAAATTACATATCTTCTTGGTACTTCTGTGTGTAAAATCTACTTTTTAGTGAAATAATCTACTTTTTTGGTTGCAAAGTCTACTTTTACCCATTTACAGGTTGGCAGGTATGTAAATCTATGTAAACATCCTTTTAACTAATGCTAACACTGATTTAACAATATTCAAGCATTGTAAGCAATATTTTCCCTCCATTTGAGAGAAAAAGTCAAAGCGAATATTGTGAGCGAATTTCTCTTGGGCTAGCGAATGTCTTTGGACGCCAAGCCTATAGACTTGCTCGTCCAAACACTTTATTCAATGGGAACATTTTACTTTGAAAAAGGCTCGCTAGTTTGAAAGAAGAGCCTAAATTACAATTCGGACTAGCGAACTATAATTTATGATTAGGTTAGAATTATAATTATAGATTAGACTAGCAAGCCTTTGGACTTGTAAACCCGTACTCTGGCAACTGAATGGTATTTTGACTGAGAATGCGGCTATTGAGCCAGCCAAGCGCCGTTCCTTGCTAACGCACGATTTGGCGGTAAATTGTAAGATGCGTATTGCGTTGTAGTCAAGTAATAGTAGCGTGATACAAAGCGCAGAGCTTGGTCAATTCGCACTCACGCAGCGTCGGTCCAGGCATAGCGCACGCGTGGCGCAATCCCCTAACTTAGCCCAATTTTTAGGGTGCAAATAGACCAGTTTCCTATCTGGACTTTTATTAATCTATGGGTAAACCAATGTCACAAGACTTCTGTACATGATTTTGTTGTCTATTTTTCACAGATCATACAGTGAAATGGCTCACCTAATGGCTGATGATGGCTGTTCTGTTGAGTATTTTAATCGTCTTGAGAAAATAGAGCATAATCCTCCCTTCCTCCCATTCATCGGAGCTTTCCTGAAAAACTGGATCAATGTGTTTACTGTTTTGGATGAAGGTAAGGCCAAGAAAATATATTTGTGCTTCTCATTAGTAGTTGTTTAAAATGTATATTTACCACATTTCTTTTCATTTTGGCCAATTTACTGGGTCCTCTAATATTTAAAATGGCAGCTAATTAGCCAGTCTCTCTTTTGGCAGTATTTAGACAGATTTTGAATCTTTCAGATGATGTAACATATCAATAGAAAGTGCCTACATCCCGGGAGGGTCCTGGTATACATGTATGTGTCCGTCTTTAGTGCCCAGGGGTTGGTTATCACAAATTTTGGTATACTGATCGAGTAGTTTTTGTTACAGATAAAAGCGCCCAATTTGCCTAAATTGGGTGTATTCAGGAAAATTTGCAAAAAACAATGCACACAATTTGAGCAAAATTTGGTGCTTTTCCATCAAAGTTGGTATGCTGATAAATGGCCTTTTTTGTCATCTTTAGGTATATAGATGGCCATTTTTCAAAGTCTAGCAGGCACATACGCATACAAACAGTTTTGGAGACCCCCAGCCCATGTTTCCCTTGAAAATTTGCTCAGGTAACACGCACGCCCCCACACACACACAGAGATTTGTGCTTCCTCAAAAAAAAAATGGAAAAGTAACTTTGAATAACCTATATAGCTATTTTCTATGAAAAACTACACTTTAGGAAGATATTACAACTTTGTACTCCTCATTTATTTTTACAGGTGGAATGCGAAGGCAACACAAGCAGAAAAATCAGAATGCCAATGTAACTGAGAGTCTCCCTGGTACATCACAGTGTGCTCATGGGGGGCAGTGTAATCACTCGGAGTCGGAGAGCGATGATGTTCCTGAGTGTGATGAGGAGAATGATGATGATCCGTTTGCTGATTTATTTCAGAAGGTATGTTCCACAGGTATACATATAGTGACCCCCGGTATATCACAATGTGCTCATGGTGGGTTGTGTAATCATTCTGAGTCAGAGAGCAATTATGTTCCTGAGTGTGATGAGGATGATGACCCGTTTGCTGATTTATTTCAGAAGGTAGGTACCTCAGGTGTATTATATAGTGACCCCCTGTACATCACAATGTGCTCATTGTGGATTATGTAATCATTGTAATTCAGGGGGCGATGATGTTCCTGAGTGTGATGAGGAGGATGACCCATTTGCTGATTTATTTCAGAAGGTAGGTACCAAAGGTATACAGTATAGTGATCCCCTGTACATCACAATGTGCTCATTATGGATCATGTGATTATTCTAATTCAGAGAGAGATGATGTTCCTGAGTGTGATGAGGATGATGACCCGTTTGCTGATTTATTTCAGAAGGTAGGTACCATAGGTGTATTATATAGTGATCCCCTGTACATCACAATGTGCTCATTGAGGATTGTGTAATCATTGTAATTCAGAGAGCAATGATGTTCTTAAGTGTGATGAGGATGATGACCCGTTTGCTGATTTATTTCAGAAGGTAGGTACCATAGGTGTATTATATAGTGACCCCCTGTACATCACAATGTGCTCATTGTGGATTATGTAATCATTGTAATTCAGGGGGTGATGACGTTCCTGAGTGTGATGAGGAGGATGACCCGTTTGCTGATTTATTTCAGAAGGTAGGTACCACAGGTATGCTATAGTGACCCCCTGTACATCAGAGTGTGCTCACATGGTGTGTTGCTACATACACCTTCAAATGAGGTCACTCAGTTTTCACTGATGTGAATAATATAATAATATAATAATATCCAGTATTGCGCTAGTATCATAGCTCTTGACATTATTACGCTGTTATTAGGAAATCATCACAACCATCTCACCTCAACTAGATCGCAATCTTAAGACGCCGACCTATCGGAACTTAAATTGTAATATTCCCCTAACAGCTCCCCAATGCGCTTGGGTCGACGAAGCAGTCGGGATTAAATGTATTGCCCAAGGACATAACCCGTTGACCGTAGCGGGGCTCGAATTCGCGACCTCATGATTCGGAGTCCTGCACTGTTCCACTAGACCACACGAATACCACAGGGCTAAACCAGATATGGTCACACATTTTGAACTCGCCTCCCAAAAAGGGTGGTGCTGTTACGTTTTTTGGTTTCATGCTGTTTTGATTTTATTTTTCAAAAACAACACAAGCTATCCCAACAAATTTATTGTCATTTTAAAGCTGTATTAATATGCTATATGTGACCTGCTCTGTCGAAACCCGGACAAAGTAGGACAAATCCCATTTTCAAATTTTACCAAATTTAAAATGGCAAAATTATAAGCTTTCCAATGATATATCACACTCCAGGATCACTCAATGTTTTGTATGTCAAAAATTGACATTTAGGTTGAAAATTCCTTTGTTTTCTATTGATTTGTGACAAGTTTATTGGGCTATATCTTCTTAAGTGTTCTGGCGACTTTGTTCGGGTTATGTGGGAGCAAGTCACATATGCAGGTTTGTCACCACACCGGGCGGTGGCGGGCGGGGCCACCCGGCACTCTTAATTTCCACCCAGGTTGATTTTGAGTCAAAATACCCAGCACTCAAGGCTCAAAAGGTGCAAAATCAATAATGAATCAACAGAAAAATGCACAATTATTATCAAAATCTCTATTTTCATATTATTTCACAAAAATTTTACCCGGCACTAAAAGTTGCCTGGTGACAACCCTGGCTATATGCCTGCAAAGTTTCATTGGTCTAGCTTATAGTGAGGTAGAGATACTGCTATTTAAAGTTGGAAACCAAGGGGTGGTGCAGGAAGCGGCGCCGCCTGTAGAAACTCTATGGGAATTTGTTAATTTTGTAAAATTTTTGCAGAAATGTTAATTTTTTTCGTCAAATCTGGGTTTATTGGTATAAATTTGGTACTAAATGAAAGCTAACACATTCCACTTAACATTTTATGATTAAACAGTGTGTGTGGTTATATATAATGGAACTTATGGCCCATTTTGTATCTGAGTAATGCACGTTTTCCTAGTAAGATATAGGAAAACACATACAAAACATTGCTGAAGAACAGCAAACACAATTTTTGCTGTAACTTTTTAATTACTAACCCTATCAAGGTCAATGTATACATATTCTGAAAGGAAATTTGATGAGGAATTCAAAAATGCAATCTATGTTTGTTAGAGGGTAGAGCTAAATTTTTTTAATTCAAAAATGGTTCTAATTGGAAACAACAAGATTTGTTTTTTGGAACACCCTAAACCTTAAAAACACTGTACATTAATACAATACTTTACCCACACTCTGTTCAACTAGCATAACAGCACCAAATTATGTGAGTAATAAGAAAATTTCTAATAACACCTGAAAAATTTGCATTGCAGAAGTTATAGTTCATTTTGATCAAAAAATAAATGTCTCGCCCTGTATATTTTCAAGGTCACCCTATATCAATATATTGATATGGCGACCTGATCACTTACACATCATGGAGAGCAAAGTAAATTAAAGGCTAAGGCCAAAAAAATAAATCGTTTTCTTGTCCTCAATTGAATTTGAAAAATTGGGTCGTTCTGTCGGGATTTCTTTTTTTTTTCCCTCTTTTTGATTTACAATCAAACTCCACTGTATATATTGTATTAATCAAGGCTCAGAATATGAAATAATAAGAACATTTTGGTGTCAAAATGAATCAGCATATATTACAAAACAACTAAAATACTCAATACAAACTACAGTGTGTCCCAGAATGAAGTTATCAAGATTTCAACGCCGCACAATTCAAATACCAAATATTTTCAGGCAATGAAACTTAATGACAATCATGCTCAATGTCTTGACTTACTGTGGTGCAAAAATGAAGAAAATCCATGCATTAGTTTTTTAGAAACGAGCATTTGAAGCTCCATAGGGGTTTGGACACTTTTCCCAGTTTTGGAAAGTTGTAAAAACAATTCCACAGAGATTTGCAGCATAACCATGCAAAGAAGAACGTCATCTTTACAGACAGTCGTGATAATATTTGTCCAATTATAAGTGTCTTTTGTTTTCAAGATTATAATTAACCTAAATCTGGTTCTTTTTCATATGTAAAATCATTTAACATATTTTATCAGGTAATCGTTTAGGCAAATCATTCAGTGGGCCATTTGAAAATACGCTAAACATGCTAAAGGGCTGTTTAACTGGTAGCAGTGGTTGTAGGAATAAGGTCATTCAAAGCAAATATAACACCTCATTGGTCAACGTAGAAAAGATTATCATGATTGACCAATGCAGATATCATTGAAACAATGGAAAGATTAATTTAACATTTCAAGGAGCCAGGTATTCCCATTGCATAAGTAGCCCATCTTAAAAATGTCAGAAAATAAGAAGCTTATGGTATCAGATATGAAAGAAGGAATTGAAAAAAAGATGCGTGTGGATGCCAAGGTAGAAGCCGACTTATAACATTCTGCTGAACCTTTATCAAGACTCCAAGGCATCATCAAGGAGAGGCAACATGCGAAACAAAACAGAAATGTTGGGTAAAGATGACATCCAAGCTTATATACTTCCGCTGCAAATTACCGCTGGATTTTTACAACCTCTCCAAACTGGGAAAAGTGTCCAAACCCCTCTAGAGCTTCAAACGCTCACTTCTAGATAATTAATGCATGGATTTTCTTGATTTTTGCACCAAAGCAAGAAAAGACATCAAGTATGATAGTCAGCAACTTTCAGTGTCTAGGATATTTTGGTTTTTTGAATTATGAGGCATTGAAATCTTGATAACTTCATTCTGGGACACACTGTATAAAATACATTTTTCCTCCATTTTCAGAATGCAAAAATCTGAAAAGAAAAACAAAATTCCGGAATTTCAAAAAATAGTGTCGGTATTCTTTTGTACAGTAAATAGAAAATAAAAACTTTTTTCCTGATTTCTAAAATTAGGGTCGGTCGGTTGAGGACAAGCAAACAAGTTTTTATTTTTGGCCTAAAGGAAGAAAGAATTCTATAGGCTGAATGCCAAGGATAATCCAAGATTTCCTCTAATGATGCTTATTTCCATTGGAGTCCAAGATCTTTCTTAATCCACTTTGAATGCAAGAGGAAGCTGGAGTGCCTGTAGAAGAACATAGACTGAAAACCAAATGCTCATACAGCACCACCGGGACTGGTAATCGAACCTGGGACTCATTCTTGCGAAACAAGGAATAATCAATGCACTAATCTACTTCCCCATGGAGATTGTCCCTTTCAAGTTTGTTTTGTTTTAATTTCTGAGTCAATGTGGATTAAAAACATTAACCTTATTTGTCTTCCTACAACAGGTTAATGTCAAGAAGAAGAAGGATAAAAGTGATGTGTGGTATACCAAGCCAACTCATACTGGGGGAGTGGAAAAATCAGCAGCGTATCTGATGAATGAAAGACTCTTCAACATCCAAATTGCTGCCATTCAATACAAATGGATTGATCTTCCACAGGTAAGGTCCAAGGAAGCTCAAGGATACAGTATGATATGGTGACTTAAAGTAATACAGCATTCAACTGTTCATTATTTATTAGTTCATAAGCATTCTGATGAAATTTAACTCATACTTCAATCCATCAGAAGAGGTTGAAGTAAATGAAATAGTGTCAGACTCTGCACCTAGCTTCACTAGCCCAAGTGCAGACAGCTAACTAAGTGCCTATAAATTAAGCATTCCTGTTGGGTATATGAATAGTGAAGCTGGGTCCATTTCCCTTATGCTAACAAAGCTTTGTACATATTTCTGAAGCTTGATGTCCAAATAAGGTAAAATGAATATATGTTACAAAGCGTCTTAACTTTAAGATTCACTAAGAATCATAAGTACTTTACTACTTCACAGAATGCTTGTAAGTGTTTCAGTTTTAGATGTGTTTCTTAACCCTTTCGATCTGATAGAATGACTGAGCGTTTCCAAAGGAGCTTACGAGAGAACGCTCAGGTGTTTCAATTCATATTGAGTATAAATTAATTCAGTATGGGCGATGTACACCTATATTGCAATTCAGGATCGAAAGGGTTAACAATGCTGACAAACAATAATTTAACTTATGATCTGTCATAGCTATGAAAAATGTCAAACTTTGTAAGAATCACGGAATTTAAAAAGGGGACTCGGTACTCACCACAATTTTGATTTCACCGCCGTGTAAATCCTATGGGACGGCAGCCATCTTGGATTGCCGCTCATGGAGGATGAGTTATTGTACCTCTAGCATTTTACGGCTCCGCGTGCCACACTTCGAGAGTCTTCGCAACGTTAACGTATCAGCGGGAAAATTGGTGTACTTTGATCAGAGCAAGTCGCAGTACACGCTACTTGAAATGCAGACACGGTTTGCACCTGAAACAAAATGCACACATTGTATATGCGTCAAGTGAAAATTTACACAATCTGCTGGATATCGGGCCAAACTCGAATATATCCGGAAGTACAATAACTCATTCGTTCTTTCTTTGTCTAACATATGAGCATCACTTTATTTGAAGCTTTGGCCAAGAGATGCTCTTGGGAGTTAGGAAAACACACATGAAAATATTCAAAAAAAAAAATCCTTTTGTAAAATGACCTAAAATTAATGGTAGGTAACAACACCATGTGTTCATTTACATTCATTGACCAAGAGTTTCTTCCACTTTTCTACCACAGGTCAGAGAGTTCTGGTTACGAAACCAACTAGCAGATGAAGTTGAAATATGGAATCTGTCGTGTCAGAAAGAGGATGTGAATAAACCACGCGAGGAGAACGAAATACGAATGGCCAGAAAAGCGCGTATCGAGGAGGAGTTTCAAAAGCGTCAAGAGAGATTTCAGTTACGAGAAAAATTAGCCAGAGAAGCTGCATTGCAAACTGATGTCATGTCAAAAACAGGGATGTCTTTTGCGAACATGTCAAAAAAAATTCTGATGAAATCTAAAAAGAATTTGCAAAAGGGGAAGTAGAAGCTGACCCTTGACCTAGTCAGTGGTCAAAGTTAATTTTATACCATTGTGTGAACCAATCATTGATTTTCAACTGGTTTCAAAGGCTGTTATTAGCTTCAAATTTGAGCATTTTTTGTTAGCAGCCAGTCAGAATTGTTCATAAATAGACAGAAACCTGGTGGTTTAATAATGCTTTACATGTGTTTATGAACCTATTTTTTGTTTGTTTGTTTGTTTGTTTTGTTTTGCAGGTGATCCCCAAGGTGATCAAAATTTGGGAATAAAATGTTTGTTGAGGATTATGTTCAATTATATCTTTTGTTTGATATATGTTTTTGGTGCTTTCAAGGTTATAATTAGTTATTGGGTGAAGCGGCAATATGGTATGGTAAATTATCGGAAGCAAAGTGCTATATTTAGGGACAGTTTAGCCGAGCTTGGATATGACCCAAAGCCTCTGATATTGGTTTCTTTGCTGGTGACACAGAAGTTAGTTGATTTGTATTAAGTGGCTCAGCCTTGGTAACACTCATTAGTTTTTACAGCCTTTTTTAAGGGGTTTTCTTACAGATGCAGTTTCTTACGACTGGAGGATAAACAATTTTTTCATGAATAGTAAAAAATTCAAAAAATTGTTTGCACTCATTTTGCGTACACAAATTTCAATGCACACTGAACGTATGCTTTACTAGCGTGTTTAGTTAATCACGCGCTCATCGCTGCATAATATATACGCAGGAATTTATGCAGATGCAGATGTGCCATTAAAGTAATCAAATTTTATTGAAAAATGTCCCTTTTTGTCATTTTTTTTTGAAAACTAATACTGTGACCCTATGTTTTTATTTCGGTATTTTGAAGTACGCAAAAAATGCCTTAACATAATGTAACCATTAAAAATATCAATGGAGCATTTACTATTTTACAAGGATATAATGATCCAGTTTTTAACCCATGCACATAGTGCCTGGGTTTATCTAACCATGATCATGTCTATCTATCGGTCTATCTATCGTTCAACTTTCGTAAATATGCTTCTTCTCGTATATGCTTC
>JXSR01S032605.1:7747-19945 GCA_000969725.1 Ophiothrix spiculata | reverse complement strand
CAAAAGAAAGGTCAAATTTTCAATTGTGTCAAATTTCAAAGGTTAAGGTCTCAAATTGTTCGTCTTGGACCAGGGATCAAAAGTGTCAATGGTGACCCCGTCGTCCGACCTTAAACTGGGGGTCAAAGGTCAAAAGAAAGGTGAAATTTTCAACTTTGTCTGATTTCAACGATTAAGGTGTCAAATTGTACGTCTTGGATCAGAGATCAAAAGTGCCAATGGTGACCCTGTCGTCCGACCTTTCCGTTGGGATCAAATTTTCAACTTTGTCCGATTTCAAAGATTAAGGTGTCAAATTGTTCGTCTTGTACCAGAGATCAAAAGTATCAACGGTGACCCCGTCCTCCGACCTTTCCCTTGGGGTAAAATTTTCAACTTTGTCCTATTTCAACGATTAAGGTGTCAAATTGTACATCTTGGACCAGCGATCAAAAGTGTAAATGGTGACCCCGTCGTCCGACCTTTCGGTTGGGGTCAAATTTCAACTTTGTCCGATTTCAACGATTAAGGTGTCAAATTGTGTGTCTTGGACCAGCGCTCAAAAGTGCCAATGGTGACCCGTTGTATGACCTTCCCTTGGTTGATACGCAGCGGAGACTACTGGTTCGCGAACCATCTTGTTCTAAGAAGGAGCCGACTTTTAGGAAAATACAGATTTCCGCGGTCATAAAACAATAAGTAGCCCAAAAATAGCAAAACAGAGGTAGCACTTTTCGTGTAGCGGCATAGATTCAAAAGTAGCCCAATTGTGCTACTAAATCGCGGCTTTGGCAACACTGCCGGAAGTTGGCCACATTGACAAAGAACATCTCTAAATCTAAACACACTACTATTCACAAAAATGGGTTACAAATTAATTCAAACCAAAATTTGTTGACCATGCATGATACAGTTTACAATTTATATTTACAGGAAAATAATAAATTTCAAATATATTTTCATATCACATTAAAAAAACTATTTTGAACAATTATTTTAATTATTTATATTCTTTATTTTTTTCTTTCAGAAAAGAATATGCAATGGTGTATCATCCGTCCATGGCAATCAGCTGCCAATCACAAACCAGAATATGCAATCCTTCCAAGACGAAGTCCCACCAATAGGCGGAGACAGTAGACTCTACCTAGATTCACCGCCCCATGATGGTAGCACAGATCATAACATGGTAACCATGGAAATGGACGATGCAATGGACATGTCATGTGATCCTGTGAGGGGTCAAGGAGGGTATAATAATGGTGCTGTGTATAATATGAAGGAGATGGGTCAGCAACTGAGAGGGGTTGCGCAGGGGAAACTGACCTACAAGGTAGGTGCAGAAAATATGGTAATGGTGTAGTTTAGGACCCTGTTCATAATAAGGAACAAAAGTCACTAATCCATCAAGGTAAATGAACCAAAAGCTAAAATAGTTTAAATGTTATATAGACAACAAGGTTAATATTCTGGAAGGAGGGTAGGGCAGGGCTTCGAATAATGAGGGAAATTATGGGGTAAAACAACAAGGTTAAAATAAATCGTAAAAAGTACTAAAATTGTCGATTTTTGTAGCAAAACACCGCTGGAAATGCTTGCAAATTGCATAAAATTCACCTGTATCGATGAAGCTCTGTTTCTGTTGATCCAAAATGTTGCTTAAATGTCAAAAAGTTTGCTGAGTTTTCATAAAAGAGTGAGATTTTGAAGCAAAAATACAGTACTGGCTAAAATAAAGTGGTCAGCACCCGCTCAAAACCTGTGCACGGGTATGAACGGGTAATTCACCGCGCACGGGTTGCACGGCCGGAAGTAATGACAGTATCACTCATTCAATGCACTTATTTTATTACCCTAGAGCGGCCGTGCAACCCGTGCATAAGCGGGTAAATTTTACCACTAAAAGGTGCACGGGTCAGTTGCACGGCCGCTCAAAACCCGTGTAAACCGTGCCCACTTTATTTTAGCCAGTACTGTATAAAGCTGTGATCGGCCATTTTTGATGTTGCACACTGGCAAACATTTCAGTGAAACGCTCGCTGGTTGGTTATTCATTGCGCCATAATCTTAGCGCGCGATCTCTGGTTGGTTAAGCGTTGCGTTAAATTACGCTGTGATCAAATACAAAAATGGAGAAAATCGCGGAAGTCGGACTTTTGGACCAAAAAATGAAGGTAAAATCACTTTTATGGTAAGTTTAGCTTGATGGATAAACCAAAATCAGCAGCTAATCACCAACCAAAATATGCAATTGGCGGAGACAGTAGACTCTATCTTGATTCACCGCCCCATGACGGTAGCACAGATCATAACATGGTCACCATGGAAACGGACGATGCAATGGACATGTCATGTGACCCTGGGAGGGGGCAAGGAGGGTATAATAATGGTGCTGCGTATAATATGAAGGCGATGGGTCAGCAACTGAGAGGGGTTGTGCAGGGGAAACTGACCTACACGGTAGGTGCAGAGAATATGACATGGGTTATAGAGCCTATGTAAAATACTGATTTCCAGTTGAGATAAAGGCCAAAAAAAAGAAAAGTTTGTTTCCTGTGACTAGCAGGCATTCCTTTTTAAGGGTCTTAAATAACGTTGGGACAGTATACACGTATAAAATTTTAAAATTTTGTCCAATACCCCTTTAAGTTTTAATATCTTCAAAGAATTAACCAAAAGTTTTTCAAGAACTCTTCCAAAGACTTTAAAAGAACTCTTACATGTAGCTTGCATTAACTTACTTCAACTCAAATCTCTGGTGAGGAAAGAGTCCTCTTTCCTATGCATATGTGTGCTACTCATGTTTTGCCAACAAAAAAGGCTTTGGGATTAAGACTAAGTTTTGAAATATCACAGGGGAAACAATATTACAGAGGTAGAAAGATTCAACATCCTTGCCATATGTACCACCATTTTATGACTAACTTTTCACACTGAAAAAGAGAAATAGCATTAAACCAAATATGGGATAGCAGCCATCTTGGATTGTCACTCATAGAGGGTGAGTTATTGTACCTCTGACAAATTACGACTCCGCGTGCCACACTTCGAAAGTACTTGAAACGGATTACTTGGAAATTGTAGTTTGATCAGTGCAAGTCGCAATACATGTGACTTGACATACAGACTCGGTTTGCGCGCGAAACAAAATTCACACGCTGTGTATGCGTCAAGTGAAGATGATCAGAGCAAGTCGCAATACAAGCGACGTAACACGCAGACTCAGTTTGCGCACTAAACACAATGCACACGCTGTGTATGTGTCAAGTGAAGATTTACGCGATCTACCTGGATATTGGGCCAAACTCTGAATATATCTGGAGGTACAATAACTCTGCCCCATGAGCGACAAAAGATGGTGGCAAGTCCAGATTCCCCATAAAATTTCCTTGATAAAATCTTACATACAAATTAAAAATGCCTCTGTTATTGTAATAATTTTGTCTATGTCTTTATCTTCCAGGCTTCGTCCCAACAAAGAGTGTGCATTAGATGTCTAGCTGGTGAAGCAGTAAGTACTAGATTTAGGCCTAAAATAATTTGTATGATTGGCGTAACCCAACCGACCCTATTTTTACCGCCGACCCAAAATATTTTTATTTTTTGAGCATGGTAAAAAACCTCCAAATCCCAAATTTGATGGGAATCAATTCATGGGGGCCTGAGATATGGCTTGCAGAACATTCAAAATGACAAATAAAAGATGTTTATACAGAAAAAGTGAAGATATATTTGTATTTATAAGTGTTGTATATTTAGTGTTCTGGTATGAAACAGTTGGCTTAAAAAATAATAAAAAAATATTTTTAAAAAAATCTGACCTACCTACCCTAATTTTTTTTCTATGTTACGCCAATCAAACAATATTTTTTTTCAAGGCTTTATACTCTATTAGCACCTTTAGGCCCTGTATCCATTTGGCTGTTCCCATATGGCGCGTGCCTTGTTTCATTTTCCATTGTTTGTAATTGTGTGGCGCTACCAAGACAATAAACTTCATTCTGCTTTGTGATAATATCAGTGGCCTTGTGTACGGCAGATATTCCTACAAAGTACACGACCTAGTGCTCACCAAGTATGAACATGTTGATTGTTAGTGCAGCCGGTTCATAGGAATCATTTGGGGGGGGGGCAGCGTTCGAAATAACCGGGTGCACACAGCACTCGTGCATGTAGAAATTTTCGTGTGCATGTAAGTTTTCTATACTACATGCACACGGTGCATGTAATTTGTAAGCTTAAACCTGAAATATTACAACTCATTTCTCGTAATTTGTGTACATAAGTGATATTCAAAAATATATAAAATTTAAAGTGAAAAGTTTAATCATTCCTACTTTAAAATTCAGTCAAAATCGGCGTCAAATCAACCTGAAATCGTTTCACCGATACCGATTACGAAAAACGTCACCGGAACTCAGCGAAAAGGAGGGAATACCTTTCTGTTTTGATTTTGACGTTCTGATGAACAGGCGAATCAGCGGCGACATGGGGGTATTAGAAATGCGTCAATTGTCATACCCTCTCGAGGAAAAATAAAAGTAAACAAATCGGCCCTTTGATTTGCCGAAAAGTTTTGATCAAACACTGATCAAACTGGTTTGTTATTGTAAATAATTATGGCACCGTCAATGCAAAAATCCTTACTTTTTCTATGGAAGTTTATCGACAAAAGGAAGGAGATTAGCGATGAGCTAGAGAAGGCCGAGGAAAAAAATCCAGTGGAGGATCAAGCGGAGGATAAGATCAAGGATGAAACTATCAACATCATGAACATGATGATGGATGATGATTAATAGTAGCAGAAAAGACCGGGAGAAAAGACCAAGGGCGAAGCAATATTCTGAATGTGTTGCAACAAGAATTTGTTTATAATCCCTGGTTGCAACAGGTAAAAAATCAAAATCCCACTTCCAACCAATTTCTCAAATTCCTCAAAAAATTTGGTGCATGTAAGTTTTGTCTGGTGCAGGTAGAAATTGTACTCTACATGCACCAGTGCATGCACTCTCCAACTCATTATTTCGGACGCTGGGGGGGGGGGGGGGGGGGGCATGATATAAATGATATTTCCTGTTGAATAGTATGATATATTAAGCATTTCAAAGGTTGTTTTGGTAGATTTTAATGAAATCGGCTATTTTTGTGCCAATTTTGGCGGCCATTTTGAAATTGAAATGTGCAAATGACATAATGTGGAGTCAATGTTTTTGTTATATCTCCAGAAGCCATATTCCAATCATGAATAATTTTGAACATAAAGTGTTTTAAAAGATATTACACAAGGCCACTGATATTTTCTCGTCTAGAGTTAGTGCCAATAAGTATCCATGAATCATAGTTGTTCTTGGATACTTACAAGGGCTTGGTCCGATTTTTCAAAATTTAGTTTCCAATGTCATTCATGCATACCTGACAAGTCTCCCGATTTGGTAGTCCTCCTGCCCTCTCGATCGGGTTTTCATTTTGAGCCAAATCCCCCGCTTTTTGAAAAATTCTGCCGCATTGCTGCTATAGCGTGAAAATTTCCTGTAGGAGCTTGTAGGTGGCAATGTATTGTTGTATACTACAGAAAAAAAATGGTAGAAACTTTAAAAAAACTATATTTTGTATCCAATTTTGCCTTGTGCGAGTGAGACATTTTTTTTAAAGCTGTTCATAAAGTTTTGAGGTGTATCTTTTTGGCCTCATATGTTAGTTGTCCGTAAATGTTTATCTTAATGGAAGTCTACCGCATCAGAATTTAAAAATGTTGACAGGTATGTCATGTATGAAAGAAGACCACTCAAGTTTCAAATTTTTAGCTGAATCGGTTCAGCCATTTTGATTTTTGACTGTTGTAAGTAATCCAAGTGAGCTCCTTATAACCAGTTGTCTTTTCTTTCTTTCATTGCAGGGGCATATAACACATATTTTGGACTGTGTTGGTTGATGGAAGAAATGTTTCTCTCTCTATCTGTATACGTAGTAGTCACAGACTACTATAGGCATGTGCGGCCCTGTTCCGGAAAAGTATCTGCTGGTGGATTTCTTTGTATGTATGGTACATTTGCATGTTTTGTACCAATGTTATTGAGCTTGACAGAATAATGTGAGTGCTAGAAAGTCGTATCTGCAATGACTGCCTTAAGTTATATTTATTTAACGCCTAGCCACTAGAATATGAAAAATCCCTCATTGAAAGTTTAAATGCCATATGTCAGTGGTTCTTGAAAATGGTTCAGTGGGTCTTGAACCATTTCAACTTGTAAAGTTCAACCATTTTATTTGAACTGACCAAAGACTGGAGAATATACAGCGTGCAATCAAAATTGTTTTGACAAACGGCAGCTATTGCAGATACAACTTTCTTGCACTGACATGACAAATTATACATATTGTGTTATGTATACATTTTAGAAATGCTCACCCGATACCCAAGAAAAAAGTTAATTAGACAACTTTTAGTGCTGGGTGAATTTTATGTGCAATGGTAAAAATTTTCTATTTTAAAAATTGCTCATTTTCACCCCTGGCTTGAAAAGTAGAAGAGGATTATCTGTGTCATCTGCATTACAAGTGAAAAAGGTTGATATTTGCCTCTAACTTCTGCTTAATACTTCAGTGGAATTCGACCAAACTTGGGTCATGGGAACCCGCATTTGTGGTCACACACTGAAGTCAAAGTTCATATGAGGTCAAGTTTCAAAATAGGCTGAAATTGTCAATTTTGCCTATTTGACTGTCATTTGAAAAGCGTTGTTTCAATCCAAATCAAAGTCAGTAGCAATGATCAATCGGTGGGGAGTATAGGGTGAGGTGAAGGGTCTTGAGGTCAAATTGTCTGTCTTGGACCAGCGATCAAAGGTGTAAATCCCGACTCAGTCGTCCGACCTTTCCCTTGGGGACAAAGATCAGGTTAGTTTCAACAATGTTTAAAAGTCAACATTTTTGTGACAAGTTTGTATGTAGTGAAGACATTAATGAATAAGAATACTATATGTTGATAATGCATAATTCCAAAATTTCAAGGGTTAAAAAGTAACATATAATCAAATTCTATTGGATCATGTTAATTAATGCAGTTTGATCACCCTGTAGGCCTATGCCAAAAATGCAGCACAATATGGTCAGGTAATAAAAGCTACTAAATTTAGGGAATAGGGATTTCTAAAAGCAAATTCAGGATATGTTTTATGTGTATTTCTATTGGGTCACATATTGAAGAAAATATTGCAAAAGTCATTTTTTTACCTTTCCTAAAAAATACAAGTTTTCTTATAGTAATAAACATAACTATGTTATTCCAAATGTTTATAGATTTTATCATGTATTTTTTATCGAAAAGGAATATGATTTTAGTGACCATCCCAAAAGTTTCATTTTTCCACAAATGTTCTAACAGCTTTTACGCCAGAGGCTGCAGGACGGGTAGGACGTAATTAGCCGGGGATCGGCTATGAGCCTACGATTACCATACGGCAACGAGTAATAGTTGCCATGACCACCCTCCTCTGAAAATGGTTATAGTTAGCAAATTAGTAGACACTTGAATGTTACTTGTGTCTCAAGTATTGTCTTACCTCTTATAATGATATATTGTTCTGACATATTAAGAAATCACAAAATATCTTATGCCGGTATGCAATCATTTTGAAATATATATGATTTTAACCACCTTGTATTATTTCATCGTATGGATATTTAGTGAACAGTTCCAGTTTTTATTGAGAGCCCTTTGTTTTTTCATTATAAATCCATACCTATTTTAATTTATGTTGGTAGCTTTTTAGAATAAAAGAGATGTATGAATAGAGTAAAATCAACACACCATTTTTAAGGATATACTCAGTATGGTTTTAATAGTTTTAACACACCCTGTATAATGTCACTATCATTTGTATAATTTGGTATCCTTGTAAGGCCAAGAAAAAAAAAAAGGTTTGTCTCAGAAAGTTCTGAGAAACCATTTGCAAAAAAGCTATGTGGTATGCGATTTTTAATTTTTTTATTTTATTTTAGCGAAATAGCTATGCGGTATGAGATATATTTTTTTAAAAGTTTGATCGCCCAAAGTACGATCCCGAAATTCAAAGTAAAATTGCAACAGCAAACGACAGCAACCCGGACGGCCCGTGATCGCTGGATTACTGTTGATAAAAAAAAAAGAGGTAAAGAGCAGTGCGTAGCTCTACATGCTAAATTCATTTTCACATAGCAATGCGCTAGGTTTCCTGAGACAACCCTTTTTTTTTGCCTAATATAAGCTTTCCAAAATTGTACACTTTTTATCCACTTACAATGTATATCCTGTGTTGAAATCAATATGTGATGTTGTTTTTGAAAATTGCCTAGCAAAAATACAATAAACAACATAAATACTGCCTGTTTCCTGATTATAATGGCTTTGATGCTGTTTAAGAAATAATGTTACCTCAAATGTCTTTGCTGTTCCACACGACTGATCACATGTTTAACACTTACAATTTGGATATCGCGCCTTGGTATAAGCTATCTATTGCCCGTGGCGAATTTGTAAAAAGGCATAATTTGTTAAAATAAAAGTGGTGTAAATTCCGATTGCGTGCATCAATTTTCAAAATTCTTTTTTTATGGAAGCTATTGAATTGGGTCTTTAGTTCAGTGAATGAATTTTAGTTCAGTGAATGAAGTATTGCTAACATTTCTAGATTTTTTCTAAAAAAATCACAAAGTTGAGTGCTAATCATTTTGATATACACTGTATCTGGAGATTCACGTATCATAGAAATATGGATCGTTTTATCATTTTCACCTTGCACAGTATACATGGAATGTTTGGAGTTTGTATAATCTTTTACATATCATGAAATATCTATTTATTCAGATTGTGAACAAAATATATTTGTTGTGTTTTGAAATATTTTAGTCCCTGGGGAGGCGAGGGTGCTCAATACAAACTCCTGCTCTTTATTTGGGCACCCCCCCCCCCCCCCCCCCCCGGGCCAATACATTGTTATCTATTAAGATTACTTGTTTGTATTCTTGTATATGATTGGGAGAAAATTTTGAACCAGGGGAGGGGGCACACTGACATGTTTTAAATAATATTTCTGCTTTTTGGGTGTTTTGGTATATTGCACTGTGGGTATATTGATTAATCTAATAATGGGTTGTCATCTGAAATAAACAAATAAATACTGGGGATTTATAGTGCGCTATGCCTCCCAGATTTGTAATTCCACTCGGCCTCTGCACACTTTACAGGTGTTCGCTGACCACTGTGGCCCAAGTAACCTCCATTCCAAACCAAGCATCATTTCAGGTTCTGCGGCAACCTCTAGGGGCATGGATCAGCTCCCCGAGTTTCATACAGGTTTCCACCAGACAATTAGCAGTTAGTTCCTTGTCCAAGGGAATTTCCAGCACACTCAACTTTTGGCACCAGCGGGATTCAAACTCGGGACCTTTCGCACCGCAAGCGAGCGCCTTACCAATTGAGCTGACTTGACTGTTTTTCTTCTTCAAATGTACCCAAACTTGAGTAAAATAGTGTGCTTTGGTCAATTTATGGGTTGTAATTGAACCAAAAAATTTGTTTACTGGCAGAACGTAGTTTTGAAAGTCTGGCAGGCATGTTTGCATACAACATCTAAAAGACCCTGTCCTTTGGGATTTAAGGGGCTGTCCACACACAAAGACAAGTATCACTCACAAGTATAGGGGTTATGACAAAAAGTGGGGCGGTGGGTGCAACAATGACCCAAGTCCACTGATTAGTTTGAGAAAAGAGGCAAAAATCCTTCACATTACAGTAGATTGGTTTATTTTGGCCGGACTTAATTTTAAGCAATTTTGAGAATTGTCTAACCATGAATATATATATAACACCCTGTGAATATAACACCATGTGAATAAATAACCCTGTGAATAAATTATGTGTAGGTCTATTATTAAATGAAGCTCAGAATAAAAAGTGAAAAAATTTCATTAAAATGTTGTAAAAGTTCTCATGACTGATTTTACATTGTTTTGGTGCAAGCCACAAAATCTTAGTTAGTTTGGACAGGTTTTTGTTGCCTGATTGATCAATTGAAATTTCAGCTTGCATTTAATTTGTGACCGGACATATCGAAAGGTACCTTAAGGGTCCCGAAATCAAAATTAGTGTTTGGTCTCATCTGAAAGCTGAAACTTTAAGCTTTTAAATGACACCTTGCATTTGGTTATTGGATGTCAGGTTGCAAAGTTACATTCAACTTGGTAAAAGGCATCAGGCTGATTTGGAAAACTAAGTTATGAGAAAATTGAGTTTAAAGTTTCTGTACTGAGTATAAAACCTGAATGGAGAGAGGATTTTTATCTTGGTTTTTCACACTTTTTTCTTATGTTTTGGAAGTTTAGATTACACTTGAAAAGTAACGTTTCTGATGAAATTAGAAATTTGACCTTGGATGTGATTTTTGACTATGCTCAGCTTCAATGGCTGTATCTCGTAATTTACTATGCAGACCGTAAGGTACTTTTCGATATGACGGGTCTTAAATATGAATTTATATTGCAAAAAATTGCATCCAGTCCCAAAATAATTTCATATATTGTACTTGGAATGGATTAATTTACAATACATCAGATTGTAAGCTTCTCCAAAGAATAATAACACTTTTTGGATTGGTTTTCTAAGTAAATTTGTCTGTCATGGACGATTGCTTGCCTTTTTTTATGTCATTTTAGTGTATATTATATACATTATGTTTGTTGTATATTTATATATTTTTTTATTTTGTAATATAATAGAAGTGGTTGAATTTCATTATAATTTGTTACAATTTCTAGCCAAATGAGGTGAAGAACACAACAGAAATGTCCTGGGAGGCACTCGTGTATAATGTTGAAGGCATAGCGTGACCACAGTTTTTCTAAACACCCCCTAAAGGATGATTGTTACTGAAACCAAAATATACCCTTTTTCCCCCATTCACAACCTAAATCGAGAATTTACTGTTAGTGTTTTAACACTAGGGTGTGAAAAAGTACCCAATTTCTTGAAAATGAGCTAAAATGGCTGCTTTTGATTCCCTAAATGTTGTCACCTGATTCACCCTTCTGTCCTCAAAAACAACCCTAATTTGTACCTTTTTCTTGGTCACTCTATGCCTGCAGCAGAGTTGGGGGGGGGGGGGGGGGGGGGTGACGATCTACCTGTTGTGAATCATGAGTGGTTTGATCTAAATTATATTATAATTATTGTATTTCTTCTTAGTGATCTTTAAAACTGTTTGATACCCCCTCGTATAGTTTCAAATTGTGTGCATACATCTTACTGATTTAGTTTGATTTTGTTAATAGTAATCAAGACAGTAGATGATAGGATTTAGATCATGTTTTAAATAAATAAGTTGTTGAGTTTTATGCTCCAGTGTTGTAAATATTTGAAAGAGATTTTATGTAGAAATAAAATAGTTAAATCTAGGAGACAAAAATTGTCCATGATTGTGTCATTTACTTGGGAATATATAATATATAATCATATGTAAATGTGTCCCTATTTCTCAGCCAAATAAACAAGTTGACTATACAAAACAGAAATTTGCATAATTTTTCATACCCTGAGTTTTGCATAAACTATGAGTGAAGCTGCATCGAATCAAAGGCCGGGGTCAGACAAACAACGAGGTCGCATTTACTTCAATAAATTTCGCTGTTGTAATATGTCCGACCCATATTTATTACAATCGGGTTGTCGTCGCATTAAAAACAAATGAATGACAATTTCCGTCGTTGAGATAGATTTATTGTAATAAAGTTGAAAGTAATGCGGCAAAAACACTATCTGCATCTCGTCGTTGTAAACATAATGTGAAAACTCTGTCAACCGTAACGAGTGACCTTAGTTCAATTAATAAGCTCTGTGGATATGGTATTAGATTGACACTTTCATACGACAATCTCGTAATTGGTTTGGTCTTTGTGTGGCCGGAATGTAATGCGACATGATAGTAATTAATAATTGCAAAAAAGTACATCTGACTGATTACGACAATAAAATAATGGTAGTAAATGCGACCTCGTAATTAGTCTGGCCCCGGCCAAAGTTTATTAAGGGGATTGCCCATGATTTTCCAAAATTGAGAAGTCTACAGAATCATTAATTTGTACTTAGATAAGGCCAAAAAAAATAAATTGTTATGTTGCCCTCAGCGACCGACCCTATTCAAAAATTTAAAAAAAATATATTAGGGTCGGGAAAGCACCCAATTT
>JXSR01S032604.1:0-27428 GCA_000969725.1 Ophiothrix spiculata | reverse complement strand
TGGTGTTGTTTCGATGCCAACATCAGTACATAAGTATATGCTCTTGCGGATCTGTAAAATGAGCGGTGTTTTAATGTTTTAACATCAGTACAAAAGTGAATGTTTTTGCTCTTGTGGATCAATATGTTAGAGCCGTGGTGCTGTTTTAATGCTATCAGTACATAAATCCATGTTCTTAGCTGTAATGTATCAATATGTGAGAGTCATGTAATCATTGTTAATAGGTGCATGTCCTTACTCTAGCTGATTGATATGTTAGAGCAGTTTTGTTGTTTTGATGTTAACATCAATACATAGGTGTACACTCCCGGTCAAAAGTGTTTGCGCACCATACCTTTAACCAGCCATATCTCGAGAACCGTTCATCATTTGCGCTATATTTTTTCGGATTTATATTTTACATACAAATATCTAAAAAACTCAACAAGAATTGCATTTATCGCATTTAAAAATATGGCGTGCTAAACATATTGGCCCGTATTCCAGAAAGATGTTTAGCTAAACCATTGTTTAACTGAGCATCAACTGTCCAGGAATGATACGCATCTTTGCAGCTTTCAAGCAAAACAGTTCAATGAGTCGTGCTGTTGAAGAGAAATAAAACCTTGATTTAGCTAAACACCTTTCTGGAATACGGGCATTGTGTACTTTCTTCTGCGCATAATAATCGGAGTTTAAATAAATAACTGCTCATTTGTTGGAAAACTTTTTACCTGAAAATGCTCTTTACGGCTACACGGTGATAATGAGCATTGAATAATAAACAACATAGGAACATATCAAAAAGTGGGTGTGGTGTATTTGTATATGGTCCAGGAAATCTGCCATTTTTATGGTTATAGAAGATCGAATATCAGAGGAAACAAATTTCTTATATTGGATACATTAAGCACCTATAAAAAACATGATTTTTTTCACAGTCTTGGTCGTTTGATATAATAATTACGTTTTTGCCCGTATTTAAGGGTGCGCAAACACTTTTGACTGGGAGTGTATGTCCTTGCTCTTGTTTTAAAGATAACATCAATATATTCTCACTTAGGTTAAATATTTTCTGAGTAGTTGGATGTTCTGAGGTGTAATTTAGTCATAATGGCCCGTATTCAAGAAAGATGTTTAGCTAAACCATTGTTTAACTGAGCATCAACTGTCCAAGAATGATACGCATCATTGCAGCTTTCAAGCAGAGCAGTTCAATGAGTCGTGCTGTTGACGAGAAATAAAACCTTGATTTAGCTAAACACCTTTCTGGAATACGAGCCAATGAGTTCTACATTACAGTGTAAGTGTTCTCTTTACTTTGTAAGCACGTGAATGCTTTTAGTATGTATGGGGTAGATGTCTACATATTGTAAGTGTTGTGATAAAAAATGGTATTTGGTGAAACTGAAGCTGGTAACAGTTTTGTTTGCTATATATGTGTAACTGTTGTAGTAAAAATTGTATATGTTTGGTTTGATGTCCTCTGTATTGTTTCTTTGTATTTATGTAGATATGTTATGTTAGTTGATTTGTTTGTTATTTTATACGGAAATAAAGATGTATATATAAAGATTTGATTTGAGATTTGTTGTATGTTGAACTGTTGCAGTAAACTGAAACCTAGAATGTGCTTGTAACATATGTGAAACTGATGTGATAAAAGTGGCTGGGTATGAGTGTAGTTTAGTATGTGTTACTGAGTGTTTGGATGCAGGAAACTTAAGCTGGTATAAATGTAACTGTTGCAGTAAACTTAAGCAAGGGTGTGTTTGGTTTGTTTTACGTGTAACCGATGTAAACCTAAACTGGTGTTTGGTTTTTACATTATGTTGTGTTGAAAATTTTTAACTTGTGTGTATTTTGTTGTGTTGAAAATTTTTAACTTGTGTGTATTTTGTTTATATGTGTTGCTGTTTTCATAAAAACTGAAGCTGGGATGTGTGTGGTTTGTTATATGTAACTGTTGTAATAAACCCTTAAACTGGTGTGTGTATGTGGGTTTTTTTATGGTGTGATAAAAACAACTTACACGTGTAACATTTGTGAAAAAACTGGTATGTTTTTGGTTTGTTATGTGTAAGTGTCGTGATACAAACTGGTGTTGTGATACATGTTTAGTTTAAAACATGTGACTTTTGTGATAAAACCTTAATGGTGCGTTTACACTGTGATGACTTGTTTCGAAGTAGGGTAACGTATTTGTAACTAAAAGGTTGTAACTAAAAGCGACTGATATTAACGATAGGGTGCGTGGCTAGCAGCGTGTGTGAACTTAAACTGCCTTTAACTAACGATGACGAGGGTAAAATTCAAAACTGCAATACGCAGGTCTACGTTGCTTGTCGTTACCCCCAATACGTCAAAGTGTAAACGCACCTTTAGCTAGTACATTGTGTTTTGTTATATGTGTAACTGTTGTGACAAAACCTTACACTGGTTTGTGTTTGATTTGTTAAGCTGGTATGTGTTTGATTTGTTGTATTTATATAAAACTGTTGTAATAAACACTTGAAATGGTCTGTGCCTGGTTTAATAGGTGAAACTGTTACAATAAAACAGTGGTATTTGTTTGTCGGCTTTTATATTTGTAATTGTTGTAATGAATACTTACTGATGTGTGTTTGGCATATAATATTTGTAATTGTTGGGTTACAACTGAAGCTGGTATGTGTTTGGTTTGGTATATGTAAAATGCTGTAAAAACATTTGCACTGGTGTGTGATTGGTTTAACCCTAACCCGCCTCAGTCCAACAAAATCCAACAAGCAAAAATTATGAAATTCGCTTAAGTCGAATTCGTCAATCGTCATAGATACCGATGGGCATGAAAGTGCTGCCACATGGCAGGCCATAGTTGGTGGCTTGCCATAACTGGACGTTGGATTGGGATGCGGGAGGTCATGGTTCGAATCCCAGGGGAAACTGGAAATTTTTGTATGTATGACTTATTCACTTAAAACTATCTAGTTTTTAAGCATTTGGGAGTAAGGGTTAATATGTGACCCGTCATATCAAACGGTACCTTAAGGGTGGCAAAATCAAAATCAATTTTTTGGTCTAATCTTAAAGCTGAGACTTCAAGCTTTAAAATGACACCTTCCTTTTGTTTTTAAGATGTTCGGTTGCAAAGTTATAGTCAAATCTCTGAAAGGCCTATGGCTGAGTCGGAAAAAGGTAGTTCTGAGAAAATCGTGTTTAAAGTTTGTGTACTCAAATGTACCTATTCTGTTCTGCACATAAATAGTGCTTCATTGAATCTCCATAGCAACGGGTAGTTACCAAAGTCGTATCATCACCAAATTTTGCACACATGTTGAGTAAGTCATACTAGTAAATTCATTAACTTTGTTTTGAAAAAAAATCAATAAATTAATTATTGATTAATTAAATTAATTGATTATTAGAACCTTTAATCCACGATTTTCTATAAAATCTTGGATGGAGAGGGGATTTTTACCTTGGATATTTACACCTTTTTCCAATGTTTTGGATTTTGGAACCTGATTGATGTGATTATATACTCTCCAAAGGTAACGTTTGCGATAAAATTAGAAATTCGACCTTGGACGCGATTTTTGACTATGCTCAGCTTCAATGGCCCGTATCTCGTAATATTCTATGCCGGTATTAAGGTACCTTTAGATATGACGGGGCACATATGTGTAATCGTTGTGATAAACACTGGTCTATGATTGTTTGTAGTATGTGTGTGAACCTAGAACAAATGAAGCACACATATAAGGTTCATAGATGGTCCACATGTTTTCTGATATCTCGATAAAAGTTTTTTATCTCAAAAAATCAAAAAACAAAGATTTCTTTTTCATTCTCTGTATATTATTGCAAATATCTGATAATTGTTGCTTCAAATTCTAGAATTCTATCAGACAGAATTTATCATTTGTCACTGGTAGTGTTTTCTAATGTAAGAACAGATTTATGACAGAGGATACAGGATCATTCTGATTGAGGTACAAGTGATCTAGTCTTATTGTGATGTATACTTTGCTAATGTATATGTGCTGACATGACATGTTAAATAATATGTTCTGATCAAATATGTGGTGTGCTCTGGCAAAATGAGAGGAAAGTCGCAATTTTCAAAATTGAATTTATGATATATTTTAATTCTCTGTAATCCCAGCTTTCGAGTGATATATAATATGTCATACTTTCCTTCTCCAATTTTCAGTTAGAGATCAAAATATAAGGCAGTCCACTCAAAATCTGACGGTCAAAAATTAGCGCAAATCGATTTTAAAGCTCCTGATTACTATAGTGTAAGATAGCAAAATGCAATCAATTACCCATTAATAATTGCACTTCCTGGCATAATTGACTTTCAAAACTCAAAGTATAGTTGACCTCTCATGCATAGATGCGGTTTATGTGAAGAAACGAAATTTGATTTTTTCACCATATTTATACTTTAGCAGCCATTTATTCAAAATCTTCAATCGCGACTTTCCTCTCATTTTGCCAGAGCACCCCACATATGTTCTTCTGTCATTTCTGGTATTGTATAAGTAAAAAATTTGCCCTGAATTTTGGTATTGTGGTGCAGACTATCGGTACTGAAACAATTATTTGAGTTAATGTCGGTGTTGGGGTCGGTGTTATGTGTGAATGCAAAATAAAATCTTCTATGCTATAATGAAGTTAACTCCTGATCTGCATGTTAATGAAACTCTCCTTTTTTTGGGTTGTTCACTGTGTTATTTGAGAGGGCTTGTGGAGATGTTAAAGTGAAATACACTCTGGACATGTATGTAAATTGACCGCTGGTCTGTATTTTAATATAGATGTGTTCACTTGTAGCATTGCTTGTTGTGTGCTATTACAGAGCAGTATCTTCAGTTTTTGTGACAGTTCAGAGTGTTCTTATGATCTGAGAATTAATGTTAGTCTGTGATGTTAAAGAGTATCAACATAACTATGTTTGTCTATTTAACTGTTTGAAAAATATGTCACTGAAAAGGGCTTCTAAATGTGTGTGAATCAAATCATTATGCAACATCCTTTATGTCAGTTGTAAGTGTGTCAGTAAAAAGTGCTAATAACAAGATGAAGCATAGTTTACAACTAGTGAATGTTTAGGATTCTATATCAGCTATAGCAGGTTAATACCTGATGATTTTACCTGTTGTAAGCCGGAAGGGGGGGGCACTCAAATATAATGTTGCAGGCATAGCGTGACCAAGAAAAAGGTGAATTAGGTTATTTTTGAGGACTGAAGGGTGTATCAGGTGACATCGTTTAGGGTATCAAAAACAGCAATTGTGGGGTACTTTTTGAAACCCTAGTGTGAAAACAGTATCGATAAAATCCCGATTTAGGGTGTGAATAGGGTATATTTTGGCTTCAGAACCCTCCACCCTTTAGGGGGTGTTTTGAAAAACTGTAGTCACGCTATGCCGGCAACAGTATACTTAGTGGCCCCCCCCCCTTCCGGGGTAAGATTACATTTGTTGTTATATGAATGTATTAATGTACTCGTGAGTTAGCTAACTGGGAGGCTACTGATCTATGTGAAAGTTGACCAATATGTATGCGAGTTATCCGTGGGGAGGAGTGGGTGTATTTATATGTAAGTGTTGGATTGGGCTTGTTGCTTAGGTGTCAGTACAGGTTAATTTTTAAAATTGAAATAGATACTTTTTCAGAGTCATTCTTTTTGCTGCACATAGCTTGCGGGATCACCACGATCCCTTCATTCAGCGTGAGTGTGTATCCCTCCTAGTCACATCCTAGGTTATTTTTTGTTACATACAATGTCATCACAAGTCAACACCAATATCATACACACCAATGTAGCTAGGTAATCATTATGGTCTGTGTAACAATATTAGAGAGGTAAATGGTGTATGTGTGTAAATTTATCAGTATATTTGATATTCTACATGTCAATGATCATGTTTTCCTCCTCAAAATAACCATGCTTATGATATCTTGAATAGACTTTGATGTCAATTTGAAGTGCCCAATGAATTAAGCTATTTGTTTATATATATGTTGGGGTGGGGTGTTCTTGTTTATTATCTATTTTCTTGGAACAAATTGAGCCATGTTTTGGTGTAATAATGCAGTTTACTTTGGATATGAGCTGATGTTGGCATTTTAAACAAAATGCTTTGGTTCAGTGTTAGTTTTTATACATCTATGATTATGTGGAATACGCTCAGCAGGTAAGTGTTGTTTAATTACCAAGAAAAAAATGTTTCAACTTTTAATAGTATGAACATTTGGGGTAAATGTATATTTATATTGTCATAGTGGACCTTCAGTGTTCATTTTAATAAGAACATAATTTTAAGTTTTCCTTATCTGTTTAAATTATACACAATTACTTACAGCATTATGTAGATGCTCATTTGTTACTGATTACCAAACATTTTTGTTTAAGGCTACATATGCTAATGTCTCTTCCAGAAATCTTGAATATTGTTTTGTGAACTTAAGGTTTTATGTAGATTATTTACTATGGTAAGTTTGCTGTTCTTGGTACATTTGCATATTCATATCATGATAAACTTAGTTCATGGTCAAAGCAAAAGCTTATATACCATGTACCAGAACATTGTCATATGTTTGATAAAGTATTGCTTGTTGAAATAAAATATGAATCTATGGCAGATAACATATAGTTATATGCCTTGATTAGGCCACACTTATTCAATTGTTAGTCTCAAAGCTGTCGTGCGCGTTAGTTTAAACGTGCGCATTAACATCGCCAAATTGTCAAAATTTGAATTGTTAATCTAAATATTTGTTTCTTCAATTTTTTAATTCGGCAAATAAAACCCATCGAACATCACATATATCTGTCCTGTGGATCGCATTAACATCGCCAAATTGTCAAAATTTGAATTGTTCTTCTAAATATTATTTTTTTCAAATTTTCAATTTCGGAAAAAAAAACCCATCGAACATCACATATCTGTCCTGTGGATCGCAAAATTAAAACAGCCTAAGTAATACAACATACTTACGACAATGCCATAGTAGCCAGTTTAAATTTCAATGGATGGAAATTGAATGGCAGAAATGGAAAGTGTAATGCCTGGTATTGAAGTTGTAAACATTATCTAAAAATAAAAGGGGGGGAAACGCATTCCGCATTAGGTTTTCAAATTTAAGTGAGCTTTGCGACAAACAATTTAATTTGTGTGGCCTTAGACAAAACCATATATTGCTCTAGTGACTAATTACAATATTACATGCACTTTGGGTTTTATGTCCATTGAAAGAGATTTAATGTTCAATTCCTCCTTCCAATAGTAAGATTTGCCAGTGAGAAAGTGAGGAAATACAATGCATGTTGTAAATATTAATTCTGGTTTGTATGTTGATACAACGCATTGTTAATTCAAATGTTCGACTTGAAGTTTTCGTATCAGTTTGAGTCTAGGACATGTCTGTGACAAGAGTGTAGTTTGCTATGTTAATGTTACGATAAATGTGTTCTGCTGTTAGAAATAGACATCCTCAAATATTCATTTAAAGTAATCAAACTTATATAATATTTATATGTGGTGTGTGTTTATGTTTATATCAATGTTGTGTAATAGCTTGGTCACAATAATCGTACGAACAGCTTACGAGCAGTGTTAAGTCCATCTAATAGGACCACGCAAAGCCCTCGCTGCTTGCTTTACTCACTGCTCGTGGTCCTTTTAAACAGACTAAACACTGGTCGTAAGCTGTTCGTACGATTATTGTTACCAAGCTATTTGGCATATCAAACTTAATCCAGACCTACAAATAAACTTGTGTGTGTGTGTGGATTGTTTGCTTTAAGTGTTGTGAAACACATTCCAATGTTTATTAAAGCAAAATGTTGTTGGTGTGTGTGTGTGCTACGTAAGTTTGTAAAACATGTATAAGTTATTAATGTTGTTTATATAAAGACATTAAATGTGTCGGTTTAAGTTTTCTAAATATACAGCAAATTTTATAAGCAAATTTTGTTAAAGTGTTGTGCAACACATTAAAATGTTGAAGGCAGTATGTGGGGTGTGGTTTGTATGTAGGTGTTTATTTAGTGTTGTACAATAAATGTAAATTCTCCACTAAGTTTTCTGAATGTACAGCAAATTCCATAAGTATATTATGATAGTGTTCAGTGTTGTGCAAGGCATGCGGATGTTGTGTATGTTGGGGTTGTGTGTTGTAAGTTTTGTGTATTATGTGAGGGTGGTTAGTGTTGTGTATGGGGGTGAATATGCTGTGTGTATGTTTGATGTATTGTGTGTTAGTATTACACAATACATTAAAATTGTCCATTACAGTTTTCCAATGTACAGGCAATTTGTGTGTGTTGTGTGATACTATTCAGCATTGTGCAACACAATAAAATGGGGTGGGTGTGAATGTGTAGGTGTTCAATGTTGTACAAGACATGTAAATTGCCCACTGAGGTGTTCTGAATGTACAGCAAATTCTATGTGTATATTGCAATAGTGTTCAGTGTTGTGCAAGACATGCTGATATTGCGTATCTTGGGTTGATAAAAATTGTGTATGGTGTGTAAGTGAAGTTGTCCGTGAAGTTCCAAATGCACAGCCAACTTTGTTTGAAATTGTGTGATAGTATTGAATGTTGTTTGACATTCAAATGCCCATTAGTATTGAATGTTGTTTGACATTCAAATGCCCATTAGTATTAAATGTTGTGTAATGCCCATTAGTATTGAATGTTGTGTGACATTCAAATGCCCATTAGTATTGAATGTTGTGACATTCAAATACCCATTAGTATTGAATGTTGTGTCACATTCAAATGCCCATTAGTATTGAATGTTGTGTGACATTCAAATGCCCATTAGTATTGAATGTTGTGTCACATTCAAATGCCCATTAGTATTAAATGTTGTGTCACATTCAAATGCCCATTAGTATTGAATGTTGTGTCACATTCAAATGCCCATTGGTATTAAATGTTGTGTCACATTCAAATGCCCATTAGTATTGAATGTTGTGTGACATTCAAATGCCCATTAGTATTGAATGTTGTTTGACATTCAAATGCCCATTAGTATTTAATGTTGTGTGACATTCAAATGCCCATTAGTATTGAATGTTGTGTGACATTCAAATGCCCATTAGTATTGAATGTTGTGTGACATTCAAATACCCATTAGTATTGAATGTTGTGTGACATTCAAATGCCCATTAGTATTGAATGTTGTGTGACATTCAAATGCCCATTAGTATTGAATGTTGTGTGACATTCAAATGCCCATTAGTATTGAATGTTGTGTGACATTTAAATGCCCATTAGAATTGAATGTTGTGCAACCAAATAACCAATGAGTAAAGTTCCATATGTGAGATAAACTTTTGTGAATGTACTGTATGTTAGGCCCGGTCCAGACTCCACTATCATATAGAATATTTTGCTTAGAATATTCTATGCTGACAACAAAATGATGTAGGTCATCAAATAAAACACAGTTTTATTCGATGGCCTACGTCATTTTGTCGTCAGCATAGAATATTCTAAGCAAAATATTCTATACAATAGTGGAGTCTGGACCGGGCCTTAGTGTTTAATGCTGTGCAAGATATAGTCTATTGAAAACAATTCCTAAGTTTCCAACAACATTTTGTGTATGGTTTAATTGTTTACATTCAGTGATATGCAAGGCATTTGTAAATAAATGTCTTGCATATTGTGTATTCCCAACTACAGTGTATTGTAAAAATGTGTAAATTGTGTGCTATGTATTGAATGTTGTGCAAGTTTCTCTCTGTCTAATACTGAGTAATTGAAAAAAGTCCTTTTTATTCTGTTCACGTATCCTGATATGCAAGTGTAACATGACAACAAATAAATCATGAATTTTGCATGGTAGTAATAAACTGTTTACTTCTGTTCATGTGAAAATGGTACAAGAACATTTTGTAGTCTTGGTGGGGATGGTGGCCTTCTAAGGCGACAATCCACCCAATACAAATATTGTTAAATTGTGCTAATAATAATAAATAATAATAATAATAAAGACAGTTTTACAGTGCCTTTTAACCGAATAGAATATAAAGGGCTCATAATTCGCTGCAGGTAGATCGTCACAACCATTTCACTTCACTTAGAAGTGCTTCCGTAGAGCACATTCTATCGGTACTTCGGTTGAAATATTCACTCTTTGTGCAGCTTCCCATAACCTGGATGGGGCACACTCAGATGGACAAATCTAGTGACAGTTTTAGTTGCAGGAGGAATACCGGAGTACCCTGAGAAAAACCTATGGAAGCAAGGAATGAACTGTAAACCAAATGCTCATACAGCGCCGGGGCCAGGAATCAAACCCAGGACACCCGAAAACTCATTGGTGCAAAGCGGGGGAAGAACCGCTACGCTATCCGCTTCATGTTGTAATATTGGACCCACAATGTTGTGTTTCCAAATATGTGATGGTTGTCATTTCTTGAACTTAAACTCATGTAATGAACTGTCTTTGTTGAAACATATTCTAATGATTATATTGTTTAGTTCTAACTCTACTCTGTGCATTTTGTAGCTCTCATGTAGAGTTTTGTTATGTTTGTTTTTAATCCTTGTTAAAGGATAGTTTATCTAATCGGTCTCTATGTGTTATAGCCTTGTACATACTTGTTTTTTCACTTTGGATGTTGATAATATAATAAACCATTTTTATCCTTATGATTATAAGTTAGGGTGGTATTTTTCATGAATGTAATTTGAGCAAATATGATTTGTAATTGTAGTAGTCCATTGGTGGTTACAATATTGTAAAACTATATTCTGCTGCAAATAATTGAAGGCATAAATACTTGTGGGCATATCAGTTTTTTTGATGTGCTGAATAACTCTGTATGCTTATGGTTTCATACAAATGTAATTTAAGTCTTGCTTTACATGTCAATATAATAAATCATTAGTCCACTGACAAGTCCATCGTTCCTACCCTGGTTAAATATATTTGAAGTCACAATAAGTTAGAGTCAGCAATACTGCCTTCAGAGTTAGGTCAATTGTCACAATTTCAAGTGATGAAGAATAAATTTGCCTGGGATTGTTGTCGAATCCTGAAGTCAGTCAGTGAGGTCTTGTCTATATCAGTCTGGTCTGCCTTTTATACTATGGTCACAATTGATCGTACGAACGGTTACGAGCAGTGTTAAGTCCGTTAGTAGGATGATAGGCAGTGAGCTAAGTGAGCAGTGAATGCGTCGCTTGCTGCCTGTGGTCCTTCTAGACGGACTAAACACTGCTCGTAACCGTTCGTACGATCAATTATGACCATAATCTTAGGTCCATGTCACCTGCATAGTTAAGGTCTAGTCATATCCATGTCTTTGTTGTGGTATTTGTATGAGGTGTTATTATTTACAAACATTTTTGTCTTAACTATATATTTAGTTTGCAAAGACAGAAAATAAATATACTGCATGGCATCCAATGTCAATACATTTACATTTTCTTTAGTTTTGATCTTATTTAACAAACTTCAAACAATCTTGAATGCAAATAAGTAGGGCCTAAATGTTAGATATTATACATTTATTGGTAATCACTAATACTCATACAGCTTAACAATTTTTTGAGTTTTAATACCAAAAACAAAATATTCAGAATGTCCATGAATGTTATAAATTTGTAGAAAAACAGATGTGCTGTGATTTTGATCCGTAAAAACCTCTGATGACAAATGCTAGTCGTTGAAATATGAATTAATGCCAGGTGATGTTGAGTCAAAACATATTCAAAATAAAGGGTAAAAGTATTATACTTTAGAAGTTATTCATGCCAATTGTCAGTTTTGATAGTTGTGTGTGCATGCCCTCAAATTTTGGAAAATGTTTGATTGTGGGGAATGTTGGTGGGAGCTTTTTCCAGCAAATGTAACTTTAGCCATTAGGTTGATTTTTTAGCATCTGGTGGATATACCTGGTCTCAGTGTCATTTTATAAGGTCACTCCTACCATGGTCTAGTCTAATCATGTTTAGTCTGGTCAAGTTGTTTTTATCATCATGGTTCATCTTTTCATCCTGTGTCTTATCGGACCAAGTCATGTCAGTGTCTTCAGTGTACTGCCCACCGTCTTCAAGAGTGTGGCTACTATTTGTTTTTTGTGATATTTTCAGTCATGTACCTTTACCATACCACTATTATATTTTGTAGATGTATACCTTCTGTTTTGATTTACATTTGTGTTCTCAACTTTGTAAGATTAAACTTAATCAAAGTTTGTAAGATTTTTACAGCACTAGAGCAGCTGAAATGTTTGTAATGAAATATGAAATATATTGTTTGTTTTTGTAAAGATTAGGTCTAAATAGGTATGTTAGAATTATATGCAACGATTTCCATAATTGGTGTGATTGGTTTAATAACTGATTTTTGAATGATGTGTGCATGATATTCATATTTAGACTTCAATGTTTAATGCTGTAGTGCTTTTGTTTTGCACAGGACTTCATCATGTGAGTACAAGAAAGTCGTATCTGCAATGGCTGCCCTAAGTTATATTTATCTTACAACTTGTCACAACGTTGTGAAAAATTTCTCAAAATGTTCCTGCCTTATGTCAGTGGTTCTTGAAATACACGATGGGATTGCTTTCTTTAGTAACCAATGCATGATGGGAAGCACACAATACCTTCTCTTGTATATGCCCGTCTCTCCTGTCTGGTTTCCCGCAATGCATGATGGGATTGCTTCCCAGAGATTGCAATGCACGATGGGATTGCTTCCCATAGTAAGCAATGCATGATGGGATTGCTTCGATGGGAAGCACACAATACCTTCTCTTGTATATGCCCGTCTCTCCTGTCTGGTTTCCCGCAATGCATGATGGGATTGCTTCCCAGAGATTGCAATGCACGATGGGATTGCTTCCCATAGTAAGCAATGCATGATGGGATTGCTTCCCATAGTAAGCAATGCATGATGGAAAGCACAAAATACCTTCTCTTGTATATGCCCGTCTCTCCCGTCTGGTTTCCCGCAAGGCAGGATTGTTCGAGAATACAACAAAACTGTTGACATAACAAACAATTTGCGGACATTCCTGTACCTTTTGATGTGATATTTCAGATACAATCAACTGAAGGATTTAATTTAGAAATAACCAAACCCAGAAATATGCAACACTTAACTAAAAGCAATATATGGCTATCTGGGCATTGTTTGCAATTTCTAAATCAAGTTGAAATATAAAAGAGTAAACAATGAAAACTTTGGTCTAATAGATTTGACACATATATAGATTGGCAGGTTAATATTTTTTCCCTACATTTACTGTTGATTATTTGTGACCAGCAGCATCGAAAAGTACAATGTAGTGGCTTTTGACAAAATGCAGAATTTTGTATTACTTCAAAGAGAATGAATTAAAAAGCAAGACATTGTTTTGAAAGCTAGCCATTCCTGTTGGAAGTAATGATAACAAGACACAAAATGCTCTTATTATTTTCTATAAACTTTACACGTTTAATTTGCTTTTATCCCTAAACTTGCATGGCTATACAATTGTACGTTTCGATGTGGTGGGTCACATTTCATTTTAATTTGATATTAAAAAGCAAATCACCATGTGAGTGCAAGAAAGTCATATCTGCAATAGCTGCTATATGTTATATTTATTTAACACAATATCACTGAAAGGCAAAAATTGCTCAAAATTTCTGTCACATGTCAGTGGTTCTTGAAAAAGTTCTTCAGGTGACTGTGTCACCTGAAGAACCATTTCAAGAGCCACTGACCTAAGACTGGACACTGTAGAAGTATGATATACAAACTTATGACAAATGGCAGCTATTGCAGATATGACTTTGTTGTGCTCACTTGACAAAGTGACATCCCAGGGAGGGAAGAGGTATCAAATTGTGAACTGACAGGCATGCGCCTCTCATGGCTTGAAACCTGCTCTCATTTGTCAGGATATTTTAGACCAAAATAGCTGATTCGATAAATTTCTTCAACAAATTTGACGAACCACTGATCCATGACTTGACATTACAGTGTGCAATACAAGTTTATGAAGAATGGCTGCTACTGCACATACCTTTTAGCAGTTGTGAGCTCAAGCAATAAGCTATAGATCCTATAAACAGACTCTACCATAAGTCAGATGGATTTTTGTTCTATTATAGAGCATTTCTAGAAGTAAAATGCAGTGTGTCATTTGACACATCTACAGATTTTTACTCTCAATTCATTGCAATTTGTTCCAATCAATGTAAGCTTACAATTTTTAGGGAAAAATGAAACATATATTCAACATTTTAAAAATGATGCCACCTGCATGAAACTGTATTATAAATTCTACATAACAATGTAAAGTCTCCTTTCAACTAGATGGCTTTTTGATATAGATATTTACAATATGAAGATGTAATTTGCAGATTTTTCCCCCTTCAAATATTGACTTGTGAAGGACAAAATACTAAAATGTCCGTGTATCAACCGTATGACCTACATAATATTTTCATGCAATTGCCATTTGTGAGCAAAGATTCTGTTTTTTCAACCTATCCCTAGGTCTTTCAAAACCTCAATCTCCTTGGAAATTCCCAGATAAAAAAGTCTATAATACCTTGTCCTACAGTGGGATTTGAACCCCGAACTTCTCGCATCCCAATCAAAGTCAAGCAATACCAAGCCACGGGCTTTGCCTAGCTGCGATTTTGTGCTTAAATATATCTCATGTCTATGACATTATCGGACTATTTTCTTGATTTTATGCAATAGTATTTATTAGTACTAAGGTCTGTTAGGGTTAATACAAATATATTTGTAATATCTAAACCAATAAAGCCATCACTACAACGCTTAGATATGACCCACTAGAAGATCAAAGCTTTACCCAATAATTGCCACAAGTATTTTTGTTCATTTGAATTTAAAGAAATTTACACCAACATATGTATCATGAAATATATTAAAAATGTATTACATAAAATAGTCTTTAAAATTTGATCATAAATATTGACAATAAAAAAACCCAAGTGTGATGCTTGTGTGTTTGCATGAATTTGATGAAATATCTGATCAATCTTAATGTCTATAAAGCAACAAGTGTGAAATTGTTTCAATTGAATTGATCAACATTTGTGACATGTCATCAAGTGCATTATAAAGGGGAATGGATGCCCATGACCATCTGTTGTTGCAACCATTTTGCTGTTTGTTGCTCAAGAAAGCAAATTAATTGTTCTTTCTGAAAGTTTTGTTTTTCAGTTAGGTAGCTACAATCTTGTCCAGTAATACTTGAGACATTTTAATGGCAATGATATATTTATAAGTGCAATTAGGGTGTAGATTCGAATGTTTTTGTGGGATCTCAGTTTCTCTCCTTCCCTGTCCCAGAGCCTCCCTACCCACCATCCAATGTTGCAAAGAACAAATGCGCACATTGCGTACTAAAAGATATATTGCTTAATAACATTGCACAGGGGAGAGGGGAAGTTAAGTGTCCCAACTATTTTGGCCATGATTGAAGTTAGAGTACATAAATCTTGATGCATAAAAAGGTGTCTTGATTTGATCTTTGTACCTTAATTAATTAACACCTTGCAACTACAATGGGACAATGTATTTAAATTCCTATATGCCAGTAGCTCTTAAAATGTTTTTCAATTGACAGAGTTACCTGAAGAACCGTTTCAATAGCCAGTGATCCAAGATGGGACACTGTATATTGTGCAATATGAATCATTAACATTGACAGAGTCCACACCACTAATAGGTTTCCACCGATAGCAGACGACGCAAATACGACGCCATTACATGACGTACTGGTTGACCTAAAGCATCTCAAAACTGTTAAAATGCAGCTTGAGTGCCTTATTTGTGGTTTAGATTTCTACCTTAGATGTGTCTTTTTAAATATTGATAAGAAACATTTTATTTTTCCCAAACATGTGCAAATATTTGGTGATTTGCCCATGACTATAGGATCGCAAAATGATCTAGAAGTACTGGCTGTCCATAACATGGTAAATCTTTGCGATAGTCTAGCAAAAAATTGAGCAGCTCAATCCCCCATGGAATGCATCTAAATTGACAGGAAATTTCATTTTAGAATATTAAAGGTTTTAATGCATTGTTACTCCCCGAATGTGAAATTCTGTGCCAAATACCATGGTATCTTTGCATATACAACAATAGGAATTCTAATTAGTGGTGTGCACCCGGCAGCTATCGCACTTGAGACTTTCTGGCCTTCACATGGCAGCTATTCTCATATCATGAACACAGTACATCAAAAAGTGCACCAATCCTCCTTATAATTCCACGGGCATGTCACAAACAATCCCTTTGTTGGAAAATACTGCAAGACCAGTAAGTTCATGTACCTGACATTTTGGATGGAAAAACTGTCCCCACCCATTCCCTGTACAATATATTAACCAGGACAAAGCCCTGTTTCTATCTAATAGATAATGCTAGGAACCATATATAATTATACAGTATACCACCAGGGTATTTCCATTCATTACTCTACAAAAAAATATGTGCCCAAGAAAACCAACATATAATCAAAACAAGTCCCAGATGTCTTCTGACCATGTCATTAGTATTGGTAGTATTAGTCCATGGATAATCTAGAATAATACACAATCTTTGGCAACTTTATTCTGTTGTCTTTTAATACCATCACCTAGCATAATGGTTTCAATACTTGGATACTGAATTTCTTGCAGAGGGGGGTGTAGTTAATTAAATGCAATTTCCCAAACACGGTGTATGTATACCATTTAGAATAGCCCAAATGTCTGACCATGTGTATTCCACTCAACTACCACAGCTGGTAAACTAGAACGGTTCTCGGGTTGTTTGTATAATACAGCACCAAACCCTACTTAATACTGATCTAGAAATAAGTCAACAATCATTTTTTTATCTACTTTATGACTTTTATTATGCTTTGAAATCTGGGTTGATGCTAAATGCCTGTTAAGCTTAAAAATTTTCATGACAGCTTTTTTTTTTTACGAATGCATGAGTTGTACAAATTCCAAAAACATGTAAATTGAGAAGATTATAAAATGCCAACATAGACTTTTTAGGCTTCAAATACTGTACAAATATATGTAATTTATCATGAAACAAACACTGAATATTTGTGGAACGTTTGTGTTCACACTACATTTACTTGATAAATGGAAATAAAGGGGGCACTGATCTACAAGATGATTAAATTTGTGACAACATTTGGTCTGGTCCTCTATATAGGGAAGGCAGCTAAATAAATCCATGTAAATACAATAAACCACATTAAAGTAGTCTGAACCCAGTCTTGTTCTTCAGCCAATGTTAGATAAGTTCCGTAACAGTCATGTTAAAGAGTAGAAACTTGTCAAGAAACTAAGAACACCATGATGAAAATGCTCATGAGAGGACTTGGCTCAAGTCTACAGTACAATCAGTCAACAAGTTACATCGGATCATTTACATATAGATAAAATAGTCCTGTTCATGACCAATTATTACACAATTATCGTCACACAGGCTTAAGATACCACCTGGGTGTTTTTATAAAATATTTCTGTACAATTTGGCATGATACAAAGTTATAAGACAAATACATTTGTAATATTTTCTTTTACAAAACACTTTTCATATAATAATGGAGTATGAATAAACCATCCAATTAGTTCATACTTAAAAATTTCTAAATCTCATCTAGTTATCAAAAAATGACCAAACATAAAATGAAAATCATAAAATAAAAACACTGACACACAACATCAAAATATTGCACCGGGCAACAAGATCTACAAGAGAGAAGCAAAAGGCTCTCAAGAAAAGTTTCTTGCATTTAAACAAAAATAGGATGAACAAGAAAAAATCATGTACATTTGATAGCAGGACCTCACTAGAATCCTGAGATGACTATCTACTACATATCATACTATATAGAATATATTTATATATGAGCTTGATGCGATACTTGACCACTATCACTAGAGTCCGTGTCGGAAATATTCACAGTAAAAACACCGGCATTTCCATCTAAAGATTGCAAAGCTAAGGAAGGAGCTGATCTTCTGAGAAAGGCATAGCGACTACTTGACGTTGTCCCCCTACCCGGTCTACGCTCCACTTCTTCGTGTGGAGCGTTCGGGTTTGGGGCTCTTCTTTTTCGCTGTTCTTCCAGAGATTGAATGATAAACTCATCAAAACTTTGGTCTAATGTTCTACTGCTTTGCTGCAGTTGCCTTTGTTGTTGTTGGAACCCACCACTTGGATCTGAAAACCTGTTGGGTTGCGAAGAAGTACGCATCAATGACGGTTCTTCCATACAAATGTCCGTTTGATACGTGTCTACATCAGTAGACTGGGACTGCCTTGCAAGAGGGGTGTGTCTATAGCGGGGTTTGTCAGACCCCGGAGTGGATTTTTCATCAGATGAACTGAGCGAACCTGATTCAGGTACACTTGAGAGTTCCCTCACAGGGGGGTTAAATGTAGAGTACCCTGCTAATAATGACAAGTCATGTGACTGTTGTTCGCCCTGGATAGGGCTCCTTGTTATGCGACCGATGCGGTCTGAGTCTCCTCTTTCGGGAGACAGTGTGTCCATCTGCGCCAACTGCTGTTGTTTTTGGGAGATTTCTAATTGCAAATTTTCAAACATGCGATCAATATCGCGTACTACTTGTGCTTTCATCATTGGACTAATAATATTTCCTTCAGCCTGTTGTTTCCTTCTTTCTTCTTCAAGTCCCCTAATTGTACTCTGCACAGACGTGTCCAACTCGTGAGGCATTAAGGGCATTGCCTCGGCCCCTTGGCATTCCGCGCCTAGGTTATACCTCCTTGGATCACTGATTTCAGTTTCCTCAGGAGGTAAAAGTGGTTGTCCTTCAGTTTCATCTCTTTCGAGACTCTCCCTACTAGACCGCAATTTGGCTTTGATTTTACCTACACTGCCAGCAATTATAGCACCGGGTAAACTAGTTTTTCTTTCCCCACTTAGTTTTCTTTCACCATGTCTATGATTTCCATTTTTAAACTTATCTTCCTTTTCATCGCTATCTCCATTTTGACCTTCCAGAGGTACTCGTATTACCGTTGTATCTGAAGCCGTGCTTGTACTGGGCTCCTCAGGTGAAAGTTGGTATTCCAAAGCTGAATATTTCTCATTGGGACTTAAGGGATTTGGCATTTCTTTATCAGTTGGGCTATTTTCAAGGTGCACAACAACAGTGGTCAACTCAATATCATCCTTTCCGCCACTGCTTAAAATCATTGGCGGTCTGGTGTAATCCCCGTCAGCTGCTATTGCTGTGAATTGTGTAATGCCCTCGCGATCAACCCCATCGTCCTCCTCGGTGCTTTCATCCATTCGATTTAAAAGATTGCCCGTACTTCCTGGTCTTTGCGAGTACCCTGTAACGGATGTTTCATCGGTTTCGCTAGCGGAATTAGCACGAGATGATTCGCTTTGTGACGTGCCTAAAGAAACCCTTGAGTTGTGGAGAGATTGAGATGACCTATGGTGCACTGTTGGCATAGTGTTAGTTTTTCTTAGCTCTTCAAAACTTAAATTCAAATAATCTTGGGGAGCTTGCAGTTGGCCTTCCGATGCACTCTGCTGCGCATCCATTTGTAACGGATCACTACTAGACACACTGGGTGTCTGCGCACAACTGCACGACTGACCACGCATTTGTAACACCATGTTCTTAAAGAGTTGCCAGTCTCCAAAAGTCATTCCTAGGACCTCTCTCAGTTCATCCAGCTGACATTGTAACAGCACATGGCCATTGATGTTGTGCTCTGCTATTCTGTTCTGATAGCGTGGGATGCTATGTTTATCCAGCCCATCTAGTGAGAGTAGTCTATCACACACATCTTTGACAGTCAGGAAACTATGGCTGGGTGTTCCCGCACTAATCAATGGACTCGGCAGTTGCTACAACAAACAGTAAACACACATGGAAAAGTCATTAGCAACAGATTTACTTCGATAATTGCATTTTCTCATCAAACATATTATGGTGATAGTCATTGTGACTGGTTGTACTTTTGTCAATTTCATAGTATCAGACTGAAGGTTGATATAATGAAAAACACAACCCACCCATAGATATAGAGGGGAGATCCCACACTGTTATACCGCCAAGTAGACAAGAAACCCAAATTGGGGGTATTCGTGTCAATTTGATTCCCATCAAAATCAAAGTTGAGTGTAAAAATTGGGTTGGGTGTTGAGAAAAGCTGTGCAAAATACTACTTTACACAAACGATACACACAGTTGATTACAAAAAAATCAGTGCATATTTTCAATATTGGCAATGCGATGATGCCTAAATCAAAAGACCCCATTATCCCATGCTGGAATAAAAATGGTGTCGAATCGGCATCTATGAATCTGCCTCACAAGAGTAATTTCAGAGTATTTTATGATTGTAGCAATTACATTATTTGTCGATATTTTCAAGTGCATAATGAGGAGAATGACTTCTTTTCCTTGTCACACATTAAATCATAATTATAATACAAGAAATAAAAATGATTATTTGATCGAAATACACAAACTTAATAATATATTTAAAATAGGGCCAAAACTTTGGAACCATCTGCCACAAAATGTAAAAAACTCAGAGTCACTACAAATTTCCAAAAGAAATCTATCCTCTTTGCTCAGTTATTCATAGACTGAATATGAAATGTAAATGCCTTGCCCAAGGACATAACGTGTTTGCCGTAGCAGGGCTCGAACTCGCGACCTACTGATTCGGAGTCCTGCGCTGTTCCACTAGACCACACGAGCTCTCATTAGTTATGCTTGCATTACGGGACCTGGTTAAAACCAGTTATGTTCTGATGATTTAAGTCATAGCCTATTCCATTCGTGGCTAACATCTTACCATCAATAAATATCAGATATATTGATAACATCTACCTAAAATTCTATGAGATTCAATGCACTCACCTTTTTGTTGAATGGATTTGATGCAGCCATCTGGTAACTGATCTTGGAGGGCGTGTCACTCAGGCCACCGTAGGAACCTTTGGAAGACTGTGGTATAGGGAAACCAGAGCCAAAACTCTGTGGTCTGCTAAGGTTGGGCAGTGTACCTGTCGTTTCTGCACTCTCCATTGAATCTGAGGAGAAAAAAATAAACAAAGTTCAGATTAGGCTCGGTCAGTAAATATAGCTGTGGAATTCAAATCTAGAAAATCTATATGATTAAAACAAGGTGAGCAGGTTCTAGGTTCTTAGTTGTTATGATTAGAAATCCACGTACTGGGTTTAGTTGTTTGAAAAGCCTTGATTTTCAAAAGAAAACTATACGCAATGTTCCATCAACATGGTCAGATTCCCACATAAAAAAATCTCTTTCATTCAATTCATATGCAATCATACCTTCTCATATAATAAAAAATTGGCAAAAAGGAGTATGGCAAATTAAAGAGGGTGCTAAAAACTGTTCAGATAGTGAGAATCAATTTAAGTACTGTAAAACAAGAAATATTTGCTAGCAATTTAATTTTGCTAATTTTGCTAATACCCCAAAATCGCAAAATTAATTTGCCGCTAATATTAATAATGTACAATGATTTCAATGGCATGCTGATGCAATTAGTGAAATTAAAATGCTGCCAAAAACCCCAGATTCTGAAATTCGCAAAATGTCCTTTCCGCAAATATTTCTTGTTTTACAGTAATTAAAAGAGGAACCATCAACCAATCCCTTATGCTGCTTTCATACTTTTGTAGCTTTGATTTGCAGCTTTGTAACGTTGTAGCTCTGTCATCTGCTTCGTTTCACTCTTTTGTTAGCTTTGCAGTTTTGTAGCTGTGCCGCTTCATGTTCCTCTGAAAGTTGAATTCTTTTCAACTCAAAAAATCTTACTGTGCGACAAATTTTGCCGATATCGATTATCTCAGCGACATGTAGCATTGCCGGTACAACAACCGGAAGTAACAAATGAAAGAAGCATGATACATATTGCAAATCAATTCTAACTTATATTTCTTGATCTACATGTACATTCAAATAATGGTCAATATTCTGGTTTGAATCAGCCTAAAAATGGCCCCTAAATAATTGTAAACACAGGATGAGTTAGTAATTAATACGGAATGTATTATTTTAGTTTATTCATTTTGGTATATCCATTCTACATGATTTACTTACTGGAACTTAAACAACAATGTGGACATATATTACCATAGACATAGAGGGGATTCCAGACTGTGTATACAGTCAAGTATTATGGGGCTCAAACTTAAGCTATTCGAACCCTGGGATAATTAACTTTGAGTGCCACGATTCGGTTGCGTGCAGTTGCAAAGAACGTATATACTACTTTTTGCTAAAAGTATGAAAAACTTGATGAGTGTGAGCTTTACATATTCATGGTCTACTACAAGATGCTATGCATTAATGGTAAAAAGCTACACCAAATTGGATAAAATCAGAATGAAAATGGCACCAAGTCTAGAACCTCCCCTCTAAATCTATGGGTGTTCCATACCTCTGATTTGTTTCCTGAGGTAGGGATCCAGATTGCATGTACAAGGCAGGAACCGGCGTAGATCACCGGCTGTCAATACTGGTGTGTGCTTGGTCAGATAAACAGCAAAACTTCTCTGATCTTGGTCCAATTCTAATAGTGGCTCAATCTCTCTATGTAAGGGCATTTCTTCAGCAATACTGAAAAATAAAACAAACAGAGAAAGATGAAAATATCTTCAGTAGCCGATTGCCAACATATCATTATCAAGAAAATGTGAAATCTACTTGCGATAATCAGAACAAGATTGGAATTAGACTTTGGCAAGCTTGATGAATACCTAAAAAATGAAACTAGCTGGCTGAAAATGAAAGAAGATCCTGCTATAGTATTTTTAATAATTAAATTTCTCCGTTTGCAGGGTTCTTGGAGAACGACCCTTGTTGCTACGGTGTTTGCGTGAAAGTCACACGTATTTACAGTGTGTGATTGGCCTAATTCCAGTGCTTGTGAAGCGCCGACAATCGCTCATGTTACCCTCGAGTTAAACGATGCAGTACGCAGGGAAATTAAATAAATTAAAACACTTTGATTACCTGAAATCCCACTGGAACGCTTACTTAAACTCACTGTTAAAATCATAAAAAATGCACCTATATCTGTAAAAGATGTGGGCTATATACGGAGATCACATTGCTATCTGAGCAGCAACTCTGTGGTGGTCCGATAATAGTGAACATGGTTCAGGATGCACAAGGTTCCGGGTTTGAATCCTAGTGAAAACTAGTGCTGTTATCAACAGGCTTTTTGAGTATCGATATGTTGGGAGACAAACATCCGACATGTCAACAACATTATGGATAATCACACACTTTGATATACAGGCTTGACTTATCAGTAACAAGTGTAAGCTTAACAGCAAAAACTACATGCATCATATAGTGTACAAAAACAAAAATGGGTATGTTAATGAACATCGATAAATTACCAACTTGTTAATGACTTTATTGATAAAATACATGGGGAAACGATCGAGTCACCTCAGTTGAAACATACTTTCAACGATGTGGTCGCTATTTTTTAGGCCACGGGTCGACGGTCAAAATCATTTACTTAATTCATTTATATATTTTTTTTTGCCTCAGCCTTGATGTCGTTTGGTATCGATACTACAATTTTATGTATCGACATGTCGATCGATAATTGATACTTTCGACAATCGATACTTCCGACAATCGATAACAGCAATAGTGAAAACATGCTTTTTGTCACTGCACTCTTTCTGAACAGATAAGCTTGCTTCTATATAAACCTAAAATCTCTTATTGTAGGGTTAAGTAGCCTATACACATTCAATTTTCAGGGTTATTTATTTTCTTTTTTCTTTATTGCCAGTTGTTCATCAGTCTTTCAAAGAAAGAGAAAAGTTCTCTGAACCACGTTTTAAGATAATTGTATAATATGAACACAGATGGAATGATAATGCGTAATCAATGAAACATAAGCAGTCAAACCAAATCCAACTTCAGCAAGCAACTAATGATCCATCTTGATCATTTCCTGGCACAAATCCACTGCTGATCTCGTCGCACATATTCTTCTCTTGTCTAGCTCCGAGCAAACCAGCCATTAATTACTTTCACAGAACACATTATGTTTAATTTGAAAGGTGAATAACCAGACACAAGAATTAAGCCTGTCTTGCCCCAGCCACAGGGTAAGCTGCCACGAAGGCCACAGCAAAAAAAGTCAAGTTTCTTGTTCCTACCACCAACCTTTTGTAATTACATGCACAATAATTTTTATTTGAATTGTAACTTTTCTTTTTTTCAAAGTGCTGACCCTTATTATTCTGACATTATTAGGAAATCATCACAACCAATTTGCCTTAAACTACATTATCTACAGCTACCATAGATTTAAAGGGTAGATACTAGGCTTTGTATACCAACCCGTGTAATGGCATCGTCAGCCATGGAGCTCAAATTGGGGGTATTCGGGTCCACTCGGTTCCCGGCAAAATCAACTCCGAGAGCTGAGACTTGGTTACGCGTAGAGACAACCTGCGCAAATAATAATTTACGCGAATGATACGCCAACCTGGACGCAAAGCGTGTGTGCGTGTTTCAACATTCGCGCATTATGACACGGTGCTATGCCTCATCGGCAAGCTGTCGGTCAAACCCGAATACCCCCAATTTTGTCTCCATGCCGGATAAAAATGGCGGACATGTCTGGTATCTCCACTTTAAATCTATGACAGCTACAGACAAAATTGGTGTAAACCTACCAGCACTTAAGAGTAGATTATAATATTTGTCAACAGCTACCCGATGCATTCAGATAAATGATTAATCCCATTGGCCCAGGGGGGTCTGTCATCATTGAAAGGGGGGTATCAGGGGTGACCAAAGACTTCCAAACAGCACCCTAAACAAGTATTTACATATTATCAAAAAATTACACCCTAAGTAAGTATGATTGTTGAAAATTTACTAAAATTTTACTAAATTTACTGAAAATTCAACTCACCAGTTTCAAAAATATACCCTTTTTGTTGGTTTTTTGAGATTTTAGACCCTATTCACGTTACGTACGTAACGTGCATGATCCTAAAAAAACACCCTTTTTACGTGAATTCTTGGTCACGCCTGATACCTCATGTCAATGATGACAGACCCCCCCCCCCCGGGCCCATTGGTTAAAGCAAGATTTGAAAGCGGCACTTACTGATTTCACTAGACTACATAATCTCCTTATTGAAGAATTACTTATTAAATTTGCATTTTTTGTAACATTACACAAATAACTTCTTTCAAACAAGAGTGATGTCAGAAGCGTTTTAATAGAAGATATATGACAAAAGGGTCAAATTAAATAATAAACAAATAAAGGATGACTCCTCCTCCACAATCAAAGAAAAGTCTGTGCATGTACAAAAACAAGCTGTTTGGATATATTCCAATGGAACAAAGAACTTTGAATCAATACATTGGCAATTCAAGCTATACCACAGCCGACCAGTTAAGGTTTTTGTACTTTACAGTAATCTTGATTTCACTGTGTCCAATTAAGCACATTGAGGGGCTGTTGGAGAATATTACGAAATAAATTTTGAAATTTGTTTAAAGGATGAAAAAGGTGAAATGGTTATGATCATTCCATAATAATGTTGTAATAATAATGGTCAGAGTTTTGTATCCTTATTTTCATAATCATAGACATGCATAATTAGGCCTGTTTTTCAGCAATTTCTTTTATTTGTTCAATTCAACTTTAGATTTATAAAAACCATCGGCTGTTAGTGTTTGCATCAGTACCTTAAATACTAATGCAGGCCATTGTTTCTATTCGATATATCACATCAATCGATCAGGTAATATCCAAATATGGTAAAATGGAGCAGCACATGGAACATAAGACGCCTCCTATTTTTAAAATGAAATCGTTGACGATAAACTCGTGACTTTTTTGGCTTGGCCGGAGCTCTGCTAGCAGAAAACAAACAATGTTTGGTCTGGATATTCAGTGAGAACAGATAAGATTGCTGCTATATAAACTTAAAATCTCTTATTGTAGGGTGAAGCAGCCTATACACATTCAATTTTCAGGGTTATTTATTTTCTTTTTTCTTTATTGCCAGTTGTTCATCAGTCTTTCAAAGAAAGAGAAAAGTTCTCTGGAAAATGTGTTTTTTGACTAGAAATTCACTAGTGTGGTTACATTTAAAATTATAACTAAGTTTTCTGAAATTTATTAATTGTAAGTTCAACATCAGATGTGTATACCGAATTTATTTGGAGCTCATACAATATAGGGTTAATGTTTGAGGTTGTCGATTTATAATTGCTGTTCATCAAATTAAAGTATACTGAAAGAATGCCAGGCTAATAAAATGCTCATACCAAAATTCTTTGAAAGGATCATTCCCATGATTAAGTCTGGTTGATGAGCTCAATTTAAAATATTGTAACAGAGGCTAGTATATATAACTTACATCAAAATTATAAGATTTCAAAAATGGATTGAGTTAAAAGAGTTCAAAATGAAGAATCATGGCTAACTCACAGCATACTTATAATAACAAACATAATATTAATCCAATTTTTACACAATTGTGTAAAACATACACTCAAAAACCATCTTCATGGTGGCAAGAATTTTTTGAAATGCCTCCTTTTTTGGAAGCCTTCCTTTTTTCCAAGAAGAGAGGCATGTATATCAGCGAGAAGCTGTAAATAACCTTTGCCAAGCATCTCCCCATGCAATCTTCTCCTGGTACTGTCATGGTTGCTTGGATTTCCCAGTGGGTGCTTCTTTCCCTCCTTGAAAAATGCTAACTGCTTCAAAATAGGAGGTGAACCGCTATCTTGGTGACGAAGTTGTCAGCATTACACTGTCGTGTTTATAAGTTTTGTGTTTTGCTGTTAAAGCCTTGATATGTATTTGACATTTAAACTAGAATACACGGTTCTTGGGCTGCGCGGTTCTCGACACAGAGTGTCGATCACAAAGCCTCCGCCTTTCACCTTCGTAATCAGACCAGGTTGAGAATTTGATCTTTCTTTTGACCTTTGACCCCCAAGGAAAGATCAGACGATGGGGGTTACCATTAACACTTTTGATTGTTGGTCCAAGACAAACAATTTGACACCTTAACCTTTGAATTTGGATGAAGTTGAAAATGTGACCTTCCTATATCCTTTCTGTTGACCTTTGACCCCGAAGGAAATGTCGGACAATGGGATTACCATTGACACTATTGATTGCTGGTCCAAGACAAACAATTTGACACCTTAACCTTTGAATTCGGATGAAGTTGAAAATTTGACCTTCCTATATCCTTTCTGTTGACCTTTGACCCCGAAGGAAATGTCGGACGACGGGAGGATTGATGCAAAGGATTTGTGTGTACTTACTTATCATAGAGGACCCTGAGAGGGCACTCATCGTCAATGCCATCCTCATTGTCCTGGTAGTAGATGATGAGGCGAGACATTCTGT
>JXSR01S032601.1:21513-34307 GCA_000969725.1 Ophiothrix spiculata | reverse complement strand
ACTGCATCATCTGGTTGTACAATAGAGGAAGGATCACATGTCATGTAAATCTGATACTTTACACATCTGATAACGGTTTTCATCACTTTAACACAGTGAGTTTTCTTGTTTTTACATAAAATGTTTTTCCCTTTTGGTATGTAGCACATGTTGAATTAAATTTCGGATCCTGAATTTAATTCAACAGATGGCCATGACAGAAAAAGTAAGCATATATTTAACCAAAATCATTTGGAGGGTATTAATATCTACCCAAAAACAAACCCAATAAGCTTAAAAAAAATCAGAAAATATGGGATACAGGGGACGCTTCATTTTAATAATTCATTGATTGCTTTAAAGCATTATTTTTTTTTCTTGGGGGGGGGCGGGGTTCTCAGAAATTGTTTAATCCTATGAGGAACAACAACAAATTTACTGTTTGTGTTATCTGCTAAATTAATCACATTTGAAGGACGGATCAAGTACATTTAAATGTCAACTATTATATTCCCAAGAAATGCCATACCTAGAACTGAATTTGATGAGTTTATCACCAGCGAATAAAATTAAAATGAAATGTCTATAGATTAGGCCTATAGATTAGGCCTATACATTGCATCTTTAGAATTTGAAGTTCAAACTTTGACATGGGCATCATATGAACCTCTCTACAACAATGCCCTTGATATAAAAGTTTTAGCTTTATTGGATATTAAATTGCTGATTGTTGAATTTTTTAGTTTCACTTCTGCTAGGATTTGCATGTATTGTGAAATTCTTATTATTCATTCATTTTTTTTACTTTCTGCATGTACTTGAAGCTGAATCATGTATAGAAACTTGGCTTTTTTTTCTGTATACTATACTCGTGCACAACTAAAAATGTTTACAAGTATTGTACAGATTTAGGATGTGATAAGTAGAGAATTAATTCAGTAAAATTAAGTTCCATGTTTACGTCCCAACAATCATTATTGCCTTTGCTAACACTGAGATGAGATTAATGCTGGATGGACAAAAAGTTGTCGGCATTTGTCATCAAGTTTATTATTTTTGTAACAATGACTGCAGTTTACACCAATTTTAAACATTTGAACTCAGCCATTAAAGCAATACTATAAGATTTTGATCAAAAATGGTTTATAGGAAAAACAGCATAAAATGGAGGAATGTGACTATCTAAAGGGGTTTTCAAGTGTATTTTGTGAAAAAAATGGTTTTGCCACCAAAAAATGGATAAAAAGCTTATAATGCATGCTTCCCTATACTAACACATGTGGAATTAAATTAAAAAGTATAATGAAAGAAAGGGTTTACCAAGTTTTCAAATAAGTGAAAATGAAATTGAATCATAACTAAATTTCACAAATCTAACTTTAGAAAATCAAGAAAATGTGGTATTTCCAGATGTGCCAAATATTTGGGTTATTTTTACACTATTTCTTTAAAATAAGTTACAAAAAAAAGAAGAGAGAAATCGATCCTAGACATTTGGTTAATAATAATAGATCCTAAAAGTAAAACATTTTTAAGGTTTTTCCAAAGCAAATTTCAGTTGCATAGATATTTTAGAATCTTTGAAAGTTTTGAAAAGGTTTATTGAGTGGTCAGAAATTAATTTGTCAAAAATCAATCAAAAATATGTGGTTTATCAAATTTTGAATGATGTTGATCTCAATTTTGATAACAAAAACAGCAAAAGCAACAACAAACAACTTGACAAAGAGGAAGGAAAAAAAAAATAAAAGAGCAAGAGGAAGAAAAAGGGAAAAAATCAAATTCTAATTGTAAAATAAAAACTGCTTGATTAGTATCTGGTGTCCAGATGTGAAGGCATCATCTGGTTGTACAATAGGGGAAGGATCACATGTCATGTAAATCTGATACTTTACACATCTGATAACGGTTTTCATCACTTTAACACATATCCTCCGGATATATTGCGTGTTTAATGTCTGTATAGAGTTTGAAATACTATCTCCTGGGTTTGAAGTGATGAGCGTGGATCCCCGCCACCCAGGCTGCTTTGTTATTGTAATAGATATGAAATTATATCAGCATTCAAGTTTTTTGCTACATTTACTACTTGTAATTTGTGTTAGTTGTTTCAGTTTTACACCAAAAATGCCTGGGAGGGGGCCTACTTAGTACAAAAGTGGTTGTCACAGATTTGAGTAGCAAAATTAGGCAGTATGTGAGGTACATGAACACATCGAGTTGGATGTACATCCCAGGAATCTACATAAAATGTACTTTCCAAGTTCTTGTAGCTTTCCCTTCCCCAATATTTGTGATGGCTCACCCCGAAAGGTAGACTTGGCAAATAATGTCAATTTTGATTTTATCATTTCATCTGTTACAGCATTTTGTAAGATTTCAAATGACACCTTTACTTGTTGAAATTAATCAAGGCGATCAAATTTTACAACAGAAAATCTGCTCGAAATTCTTATTATTTTCTTTATTTTTTGCTGCCTATTTTCACCAGTTTCTCTGAAAGTTTTTTGTTGCAAAGTTCCCCTTTTCGGGGTGAGTCATCACATATATGGCGAGTGGTAAGCTTGTGAGTGGGCGCACCTATGATTGTGGATGATGAAAAGCTCACAATTCTGCCTAGTTTTGATGATCAAAGTATAGTTACGTTGCTTACTTGGGTAGGGAATTGTGAGAACCCCCTTCCTTGATTCTTTGGTAACATTAAACAACAATACCCAGCAACAATCCATGTTCTCTAAATTAATTTTTTGTATCATAAGATGATAGCCCTTGTAAGAGAATCTGCTGTACAGCTCAGGCCTGTACTTGTACTTAGTACAAAAGGGGTTATGGGGACGTGCCGTAAATTTGGGTTGCAAAATCAGGCTCTCTGGTATTTCAGTCTGTCCTTTTTGGTAAATGTGGTATTTTATGGGCTTATTTTTCAAAGTTTTCTAAAATTTTGGTCCAATGGCGCAAAGTTTGACATTTCTTCTCAAAACTCAAGAGAATTTTGCCCAAATAGTTCAAATTTGGGTAGAAAAAATGTGGTTTTTGATTAAATTTGACTCAAAATTTGTGGGATTTGGTATGTGGATGGGTCCCCTTTTCTTGAAAACTAGTATTTGGATGGGTGACTTTTCAATTTTATCAGAGGCACATCCCTATCCAAACCAAATTTGAGTACTCCCGCGGGAGCTCAGCTTGCTCATTATCATCAATAGAGTTCTGGGATATCACTCATCTGCTGTATTAGAAGTTTGCTTGTCAATGCTTCAGCCCAGGATAGGATTCCGCCGGCATGAGTAAATCATGAGTCAGCATTTCTGTCTGGTCAAAGAGGTTACAATCACAAAATCTTGAATTTTTGACTCTGGTTTACAAAGAAATAGATGTTTGCACTTACATGTAATCTGAAAGTGTTCAGTCAAAATGATTAACTGTGGTGAAGAACAAATAATACTGTATTTTTGTATCACTTTTGCTGTGTTATTTTATTTATTTCAATAATGTGCCCTTTTAAGATTGTCAAATTAAGCTTGAATCATTAATAAAAATTCTACCTGTACTGTCTAGAAAACCTGGAAGCATGAAACAATCAGACTATTACGAGATCCATTGCATGTCCCTACATTGTGAACTGGTGGTTTTGTATTGTGCAAGATACTCAGAAATGATTGACTAACCCTAACGCTACCAAATACCAAAAAATCCCATTCTGCAAAGTTAGGAAAATCGACTAAGTCCGAATACGTCATAGACCAGAGTCAGTAATGATCACGGAATTGCTGCCATGGCAGCGCCTGACCGATGGCTTGCTATAGTGATAATGGATCTGCGATGCGGGAGGTACCGGGTTTGAGCCCAGGTCGAAACCCGATATTTTTGACTTGTAAATTTCCGAGGAGATGGTTTCTGAACGGAAAAGTGGGGTAGGGAGTTAGGGTTAAAAGAACATATTACTGCATATTGATATTTTTTACATGAATTGTTCATAATTTTGGTATTATTTTGGGCTACTTTTGTTGCCAACACATGGACAAACATTGAACATATGCTCGTTTGAATATTCAGCAAGATTTGGTACATTGTTATGAATGGAGAAATACGGAATAGTTTACTTTTTGTACGATAATCGGGTGTTTGTTGCATACTTCAAGTTTTACAGAGTGTAAAGAATTTGTTTGTAGAACAGCGCGCTGCCTGTTCTTTCAGCACACTTTTGATAGTACTGCAGAGGGTAGTGGACAGCTCTGAGCAATAGCTATCCATATCAAAGCTAGTTTCAGAGTGTCTGTCGTGGTTGCGGCAAAATTGTAATGCCGTAAAAAAAATCGAGTGGCAATTACAATCTTATTGTGTTAAGAAAATTGTGCAATAAGTTTTGGTTGTATCAGTACGTTGTGCATCGCCTCAAATCTGAATTGCATAGAACGAATTCTCTGCTGCATACTTTGAAGGAACAGCTACTCTGAAATGATCTAAAAATGACCATTGGAAGTGTTTTTTATTAACTTCATTTTTTGTTTGTTTTGTTTGTTACAGTGGCGGATGGAGGTTTCAATTCCAAGAACTTGGGCATCAGTGTACAAAAGAAGGTGCTTGGAAAACTGGGCAACAAGAACACGATTAAAATCTTCATTGACGACAATATAGCAACTCTATTGGACAATGTTTTCAATTTAACCAAGGAATACTCCAAAAACAAAAAGGAATCGGAGAAATTAATGAAAAACATCATCAAAATCACTATCAAAATTGGAATCTTATATCGTAACAACCAGTTTAATGAAAATGAACTCGCATTAGCCGAGAGCTTCCGCAAAAAATTCCGTACACTAATCATGACTTTCACATCATTTTGTACTGTGGACTTTAGCTATGATAAGAACTTCCTTGCCAAACTTATCGATGATTGCTGCACGATGTTGACGCAACTTGTCTCGAGACACCTGACAGAAAAATCCACCAATAGGATCCAATCGGTCTTCAAGTTCTTTTCAGATGACAACTTTTTAGATACAATATTTGAGAAAGATTGCCCACTCCAAAAGCATCTCGATCCTATAATCAAGGGATTAGAAAGACTTATTGAGAGCGGAGATATCTGATTGACAATTTTTATCAGGGTCATCGTACCAAAACAAGGGTATATATTATTGTGTATTTTCTATACTAACAAGTGTCTAACATGAAAACATGTGACTTTGTCTGAAGATGGAAACCAGGATGAAACTCCGATGACAACACAAATATTGCAGACAAAAGGAAAGCTTTGCTGGTGTGTTTTTCTATATTACAAGTGTACATTAAAACATACAAAGATGTCAGAAGATAACAGGATGGAACTCAGATGTTAACAAGATTATTTACAATCAAGAGGAAAGATTTAATGAGGAGAGCACAAGATCGTCCAAAAATATACGGGGAAATGTGTTTTTATGTGTGTTTTTTCACTGATATCTAAAACATCTAAGTATACAGACTACAGCTAAGCCTCAGGCTCTGGAGACCCGCCTTTTTGACATCAACAGCATATTTGATGATATCAAAAGCTCAATCTTATAGAAAGTCATAGAAGATGGGTTTGGAGTGGGAGAGAGTGTGGGGAGGGGAAATTTAGGTATGACATTGCATACGTATGACCACAATTTTTTATCAAAAGTCCAGTTCCTTCCTCTAATATGTTTTGAACAGGTAGGGCCAAAACATAGTCGGCCTCCAAACAAAATTTTTCCTACCAAACATTTGGTCAAAATGACGAGTGACTCCAAACAAAATAACTTCAACACCGAGTTGAGACCAAATAAAATTTCGCGCTAGATTGCACATGTTATTGAATTGCCATAAACATTGGACCAAATGTTTGTTACCCGTTCATAGTTTAAATTCGATGGCAAATATTTGGTGACGTCACAAACAAATGTTTGGTAGGAAAAATTTTGTTTGGAGACCGACTATGTTTTGGCCCAAATACCTTAGAAACAAATTAGCACATGCTAGCTTGAAGATTAAATCTTTTATATACAATGTATAAAAAAATCAATTTTTGGTACCAACTGTTCTGTGTCATGACCCCCTCCCCTTCTCTGGCTTGAAAGCTTACAGAATCATCGCAGAAAACAAACACTGATAGTGCTTTATTTCTCATAAGTGCCACATACTTTTTATCGCATCTTTAATGAGCTATTTTGAGCTGAGATGACCATCATCACATCAGTGCCAAACCATCAGTGATGATTGTATAATGAAGTACTGTAAAACGAGAAATATTTGTGGGTTTAAAATTTCATGAATTCTCAAGTTCAATCTTTTTAATGCATTTTAATTTCACTAATTGCACTAGCTTGGTATTACGTGTATATCATTGATATGAATGATATTTAAATTTCATAAATTGTTTGTCTTTTACAATTATTTCACTTAAAAGTGAAATAGCCAGTAAATAGCAGAATTAAAATGCCTAGCTTATATTTCTTGTTTTGCAGTACGTCGTTTGGGACTAATCACAAATATAATTGTACAAGGTAAAGGATGAAGCTTAAGCTAAAAACAGTTGTTGTTTAAAATTATAAATTCATTTCAATTTTAAGACAATGTTGTCCAATATAAGTACCATACTCATTCCAATAACCACCCGGGGCCCTTAACAAAGTCAATTTGCATGGGCCTATATTTTTGAAATTGACAGGATAAATTCTGAAATACCACAAAACATCAATACAATAAAATAAAAAAATTGTTGGAGTTTATCACCTCACATGCATATGCATGGTAAGAACTAACTGAATGCAAGTTACTGCATATCAAGTTTCACATAAAAAAAAATGGATGGGCACTTATTGGGACATGGGCGGTTATTGGAATGAATACGGTAACTTGAAAAAAATCTCGTATCAGTTTCATATAAGAAATATGTTCATTCAAATTGAATACCAAAATGAAAAATAACTTGTTTTTGCACAAAAATGAATAGAGGTGAACTCAGTACAATATTTTGTGAACAGTCCCTTATTTTGTATTTTTAAATTCAGATTCAACTCAAGATTTTGTGTTTGCTGGTGTTGGGAGGTTTGTGTGTGTGAGTGTGCATTTTGCTCCAAGCAATCATCGGTTTACATAACAACCCAGTCAGGGGGCAGGGGGCGTTGTGATCTATACACAGTTATCAATAAAAAGATATGATCAAAGAGGGTGTACGGTATTTTCATAATTAGACATGAGTCCTGTTTAGGTGGTTAAAAGATCAAAACATATACCTAAGGATATTTTGATGAAATTGTGCGGTTTGGTATATAAACATGAAAATTGGCAACTTAGTGGTGACTTACTATGAGTATTCACTTAATTCTCAGTGTAAAACACCAACATTTTTTTTGGGGGGGTGGGGGGTGGGAAGGAAAACTTTTGGCACTGATAAACTGATTAAGAATAAAATACAATTATTTTCAGTCTTTTATTGTAGATGGTTTATAAGACACTCAAGGTGCCTGCCCCCTGGCTGTCAGGTGTTAGTAGCAGATTTTATGAATTTTAATGAATGTGATAACTTCATCATGTAAAGAGAAAGTTGTAGTTTACAGTGCAATAGCTGCCATATGTCATAATTTTTCACTACATACTATATATAGTGTTCAGTCTTAGGTCAGTGGCTCTTGAAATAGTTCTTCAGGTGATGGTGGCGCCATTCCAAGTGCTACATACGAGCTTAATTTTGAGAGATATTTTCACATTCTAGTGACTAGGTGTTAACTAAACATGACATATGGCAGCCATTGCAGATTCAACTTTCTTGTATTTTCATGGTGACTCGAAGGTGCTATGTAGTGTGAATTTCAGTGTATGCATAATACTCGTAGGTTAAACATACGTTCTTAACATTGTAAATAGCATGTTATCAAACAAGGACTAATATTGTGAGCCGTGTTCAACAGAAGATCATGATCAAAATCAGAATAGTAGTAAGAAATTAATTGTATTTTTATACTATAGTAGTGTAAATTCTGTTAGGGGCACACCATTAAATTTCCAGGAGGGAGCAGGAAGTTTTGGTAAAAAATCCTCTATGTAGGCAGAAGAAAAAAATTTCCCCCAGAACATGGAATAGGGAAAAAAAGCAATTTTCTAGAAAAAAATGCTCCCAAATGGGGTACGAAAAAAAAAAAATTCAACCCCGAACACAACTTCCTTTTTCCCCATGGAAATCTAATGGTGCACCCCGTATCACATCTAGTTGTTGATTTTCCTCACATTGAGTCTTTGCACATCCATCAGTTACCAAGTTTGTAAGTTTTGAAACAGTCAGAGATTTTTACCTTTAACCCTAAAGGAAGGGGGAGGGGGCAGTCAGTATAATGTTGTAAGCAGGTATGACCAAGAAAAAAGGTGAATTAGGCTTCACAAACAGAAGGTTAAAACTTCTACATCACACATTTTACTAACCTCGATTGGAGGCCTTTTGTTTTTGAGAATTTAGGGTGAATCAGATTTTCAAGAAATAGGGTATTATTTCAAACCCTAGTGTTAAAATGGTATTTGTGAAATCCTAATTTAGGGCGTGAATTGAGGAAAAAGTCCAACAAAATCCAAATTTATGGTGTATCAGTCACACCTGCTTACAACATTATACTTGACTACCCCCTGGCATTTCCACCCCAAACTATATGGTTCAGACTGCCCATCAAAGCAGGTATCGGCTGATAATAATTCAGTTTCTGTGTGGAAGGTTTTGGTGTAGAGGTTCAAAAAATGGTAATGTTTACATGCGCGACCTCTACATGACGCACCACGTTTAACTACGTGTTACAAGAAATTCGTGCAATCACCAATGCGTCACGCTTGTAAGTGTTTGACGCTGAAAATAAATGCCTTCTGGATACGGGCCAATCAAGTGCATAGATTGATTTTGGATAAGACGTCAAAGCCCAGCATAATTTTGAGGATTACTTGGTCCTTGCGGTAAAGGGGCATTATTCTTTGTCGGTTGTTAGCTGTTGTTGATTCTTGAATGCAAAGTTAATGTGTAAGATGTCTTTTGTCATTAGTTCTAAAGCAGTTTAGATTGGCTTTGGTTACCCATTAAGGTGGTTTCAGAGTAGCTGTCTTGGTTGTACCTTGTAGCTGCAGCAGACGGCCAATTATTTGCAGTTTTGACAACACATTTGCATATTGCTGTGACAGTCTGTGGCAAAAAAAGTTGAATTTCTTTCAACTCAAACAACATGTAATGCAACCATTACGTAAAAATTTTAAAGGTGGAGTTTGCACATTTGAAATTTTTGACCTCACACTAGTCTGGCGACCACCACGACAGACTCTGTGAAACCAGCTTTACCCCTTAAATTGCTTTCCATGCTGGTTCAAAATTGGTGGTAAAGATTGGAATCTCCCTTTGAAAACTCCCTTTGGTTGCATTGGAGGTACGTTTATGAAATTTGACACTTTAGGACAATGTCTCTAATCAATTACATGATGCAGTGTAAGAGAAGATTTTAGATTTTGCAATATGACTTTTTAAACCCTTTTATATTAAAGTATATGATGTGTTATCAAGAGATTTTGCTTGAGGAAAAATCATAACAAATAAAGATTAAAAGATGTGAAAATTGAGAAGGGTAGGTACAAGAAACTGTTTTTTATTTGTCTTATCAAGCTTCTAATGTTGGTTTCAGAGTCACTGCCCTGGATATAGATATTTAGGGTGCGTAATCTTGCTATGTTTAGAACATTTTGTGACAAGTTTCTATATCAAAAATAACAGAGTAAATTCAATCTTTTTTTGTGACAACCCGCTATGACCGTTATCCTTGGTTACATCAATGATCTACATGCACTCCGTGAAATATAGCTCTGGATAGCCCCCAATTTTTAAACGAGAGGCGAACAAACAATCTCAGTAAGCTTCAGAAACCATGCCAACCCAATTACCCCTAAAATACTTTCTATTTAGGCCTAAAAATGGTGGTAAAGTTTGGAAATTTGTGGAATGGTCACCAAAAAGCACCAAGCATGTGACTCTGAAACCAGGTAGATTCTCTTGACAATGTTTCAATTTTTTTGAGATTTATCCCTATTAATTAGATGTTGAACATAGAAATAGCGGGAAGAGTTACATATGAGCATTTCCATTGTGAGAAATAACCCATGAAAAGTATAGTATATTTGTTATAGGTATGGAAGTAAACTGTTCATTCTGTTTAATGCTGTATGCATATTGTAACCAAATAGAAGTCTTCAGGTCACTTGTCATTTTGTAAAGGAAAAGTTTTGCATTAAATTTTGATCAAGGTCTTTTACATAATTTAAATACACTGTACGACTCTCTGATATCTATCTAAAGGATTACATCTGATGCATTATATAGTCAAAAATGAAAAGATGTTTTTTTGAAAAAGATACAAAGATGCAATCTGAGGAATGAAAGAATCTGTTGGAAAGTCTTTGATGCATGTTTTTACACAAATTGGTCTTCCGTGGATGCTGAGGTTATCAGCCCTTTTGTAAATCCAGATTCCGAGTGCATTGTGAATAATATATCATGCGCAATTAAGGGAAAAACAAATCGTGACTACGATGGGCAGAACAAAAATTTATTGGACAATGTAAACAAAAATACAGATTAGGGATGCATTACAAGCAATGGGGCCCTGCGCTCTGGATTTGTGTTGATACTGTCCAATAAATTTTGCTTGGCCTATAGTACTTTTTCAGTAATGTGAACATTGCTGTTTTCAAAAAAGCTGTAGGTATTTGACAAAGCTTTGACAAATGTGACCCTTCATATCGAAAGGTACCTTAACGTCGGCATAGTAAATTATGAGATGCAGGCCATTGAAGCTGACCATAGTCAAAAATCACATCCAAGGTCGACTTTCTAATTTCATCAGAAACGTTACCTTTGAAGTGTATTCGTATCATATGTGACCCGTCATATCGAAAGGTACCTTAAGGGTCCCAAAATCAAAATTGATTTTTTGGTCTCATCTGAAAGATTACATTTTAAGCTTTAAAATGACACCTTGCTTTTGGTTATTGGATGTTCGACTGGAAAGTTACATCTAAATTGGTAAAATGCCTCTGACTGGTTCAAAAAAATATAGTTCTGAGAAAATCAAGTTTAAAGTTTCTGTACTGGTAAAACTTGAATGGAGAAAAGATTTTTATCTCGTTTTATAAAACATTTGTCTTATGTTTTGGATGTTGGAACCTAATTAATATGATAGAATACACTTCAAAGGTAACGTTTCTGATGAAATTAGAAATTCGACCTTGGATGTGATTTTTGACTATGTTTAGCTTCAATGGTCCGTATCTCGTAATTTACCATGCCGACCTTAATTAAGGTACCTTTCGATATGATGGGTCACATATATTATTATGCTCTCTTGAGGAAGTTAAAGATGTTGGATCCTATAACAAAATAGGTATAATTTACTTTTATGTATTGACCTAGGCCTTTTAAATGCATTTTGTGAGGTTTTACCCTCGGGTTGCTTCTTGTTTACTTTTTAGAGCCAAAAGAAGGTATGCAACTCTGGGAATCTGGCTATAATGTAAATGTCAAAGAAATTGAAAATAGGTATACCTGTATACATTTTCTACTATAATATCTTTTACACCATAATGAATTTAGAGGTGAAATTTGATTCACAATCAGAAAAATATGAGCTTTCATTATATTATAATTGGAGCCTATGCCTTTAATGCAAAATTACACATGACTTTAGTGTTATGAAAGATTTTAATCAATGTATTTTGATCTGTAAAATCTGTGGGGATTGTTGTTGAAACAAAACATGTTTTGAAGCTTTTGTATCATCACATTTTTGATTACATATATACTAGTTTTACAAAATGTATATGGAGCACAGGCCGTCATTAATATACAGGATCTATGTTAACACCTAATAGATTAATTTTCACCTTAATATATGGGGCAAGATGATAATAGGTGAAATTGAGGACACATTGTGAGACTAAACTAATTAACTATTTCCCGCTGTAATTAGTTGTAATTAGGGTAAGGATATAGAGGTTAACATGATATTATGAAAAGAAACTGATTTTCTTGATCATGTTCAAAACGTTACGTACGTTAGTTTAAAGGACATTGCACTGGTGTCCCTTTTTCAGGCATGTGAATTTTCAGGTAATTATCTGATTTCAGATATTTTAGATATTTATATCATCCAAATTCAGATAATTTTGGGCTTAATTTTACTATTTTAGTGGTTTTTTTACCAAATTCCTTGAAAAATTATTCTCATGCCTGTTTTTAGACAATGATATTTAAAAACTCAACTATTTGAAACAGCAAATTTTGGATCAATATATGATTGATGGGTTGAAAATGCATTGTTTTTTTTTTATTAATATCACCAAAATAATTAAAACACACATACTTGATTAATGAAATAACTTGAGATTGAACTTTCTGGACCCAGAGATTTTAGACCTTCACTCTATCCCTGTTTTGTGGCCTGGTTTTATCCCTTAGGTTTGTCTGTTTTATGCTATGTAAAAGTGTTATTGTAACCGATCCAAATCTGATCTAGCAGACATTCTTGTTTTTGTTGTTTGTTTAGAATTGTTATTAACTGGTCAATCTTAAGCGAGTCAGACCCTTGGCAATGTTACAGCTCAGTCATTGATATTATTGGCCCCAGCTAGTCATGTAGTACTTATCACATTCAAACTATGTTTATTTTGATAGACCTACATGTAGATTTCATACTGATAGTATTGCACTGTCTGGAATTAATACATTGTGGCAGAGACTTGTCATACCAGATCAAATGCCTGATATCTGCTTACATGGTCCTCCCGGAATTTAAGTA